>JAPYYT010002911.1:0-22330 GCA_030522565.1 Ceratosolen corneri | reverse complement strand
GGACACTTCTGGAAATCATAAACGTATTGAATGTACGATAAGAATTTACAAAACAAAGAGGTAGTACCGAAGGTCGAGAAACAGCATGATTCTCGAACAGTTACTTTATTTTCTTTAGTCATCCATTCGTAATCCAATCATACCGAACATGTGTGTATTAATGAAAGCTGAATTATTTTTAAATAGATAAGGAAAGTAATGGTTTATTATAGGTTTTAACAATTTTATTAACAGAAAGTCAATACAAAAAATAATTTGCCTACTTATATAGAAATATATATGATATAAAATTTATTTGAAGTTGAGTAATATTTGTATATTTTAAATTTAATTTAGTACTTGGACTAGTAAAAATAAAATCTAATGTAGTTATAAATCGAAATGAATATAAAAGTACCTTATTTTTCATCAATCAATTAAAAATTTCAGTAACAATTAGCAAATATTTCAGCGTAATTTTTTGTCTTTATTGATTTTTTTAGTCTATCGATTGTCGGAATATGAAAGAGATGCGAAGTTTTTTGCACTCTAATAATTTTTGCTGTATAGAATTTGATTACGTACATATGTATAAACGAGTACAAACCTATTATTATTTTGAAGCTTCTGTATTAATCCTAATTCTGTACTGTCAATACAATTGCATATCCAACTGTCCAATTAAGATATTGTTAAATAGATTTTCAGACTGCATAATTTTATTTGATAAGTTAGATAATAATATTTGATTACCTTACTATAAAATAGAAGTTATAAAACCTAATCTAATATTCAAATAAATATTTAGTTTTCAATAAAATGTTAAATATTGAAATACATGATTTTATAAAATTCAACATTTTTTCTAATCTACGTATATCTACGAGGTTATTTATTATATATTAATCGTTTCTTAAATATTTAATATTAAATTAAGTTAAATTCTAATTTATAAATCAACGTTTCTTTAATTAATTTTAGTTAAATTTCACTTTGTTAAAATGAGAATGTCTTTACCTGAAGCAAAATTTATTGTTTGTGAGCCGATGTGTATTAAAATTTAATTTGGTTCTATATTACATTTAGAAAGTAACGAAGTACTTTATTAGTAGTGCTTTACAACAGTAACGGAATATTAAAATTGAGATGTATTCTTACAGTACAAGAATAAAAACTCTGAAACACCTGCTACAATTCATTCTTTATTTAATGGAAAATCGATATCAAAATGTAATATAGAATGAATATTACCTTCATATGCTATAAAATCGTTTGTAAATATATCAATCACAATTTTATAGATCCGAGTAGCAATTTAGACAAGCTATATATCTAGCTATTCTCGCAGTATCGTTGAACATCTCAAAAAGTAGATGCACATTGTCGAAATAATAAAGGATTCTTTAGCGATTTGTAACACAAATCAAATCCTCTTGGCCTTTAGTCACGAAACAAATGATTATGAGACTCGCTTAAGTAAGGTATGTCGTCCAGCACAATGAAAAAACCATGAAAAAAATTCCTTACAACGAAAGAGGCAACTACCACGTGAAATTTGTATTCTCTTCTGCACAAGTGTAGGTGAAGATGTAACAGGTATTCACCTCGTAAAAGGAATTTCTCAGGTAAATGAAGTATTTTCTCAAACGATAATTTCTAATTTAATAAATTATATTTGTTGAATTTTATTAAGATATGTTCAATTTTACCTTTATTTTTTATTTAAAAAACAGCGGTCGCATAATATATAATTATCACTGCTTGGTAAAAAAAACTATGTAACCTCCACCATTGTTTAGATGTTATATTATTTATCTCGAACTGTTAACTTTAAAATCCAACGCCTCATCAACACGAGTCCCTCCTATTTTGTATTTTTGCTATTTGAGACAATTGGTTGTAACCCACTATTATTTAGTATAATATAATGTGCCTCTACACGGCTAGATTGCAGAAAAAATAAATAACGGAAGAGTGGCTTAAAATTTCTATATTGATAAAACATTATCGTCAAAATTGACTTCATTTCAATCTTTTTCTATTTGATCTTTTGCAGCGTTCCCAAACAAAAACCTTACGCAGTAGACTCGAGCTCTTATAAGGAAAGTGACTTTCCAGACTGTATCACGTAATATCCAACGTCGTATCTTTTGTTTTCCTCTTACCGGTCTCTTGCACACTTAACCTCGGAATTCCTCACTCGGGATCTAATGGCGTGACACGTCTCCCGTGTTTCTTTTAGATTTACCAGCGTCTGTTTTAGAGAGCGCGAGCTTCTGCATTGAACTTTCGAATTTTGTGAACAATTGGGAAACGATTCTATCTTGTAGTGAAACTTTAATAAACTTTAATTTCAACTAAAGTGAAACTTTACTTTACCAAACTTTACATTACTTTATGTTACCAAAGAATATCTTTTGGCGGGCCTGATATACTTCTTTGTTATATCTGGATTGAATAATAGTCGATTTCGCCCGTTCCATCTGAGGTCCAAAGTAAGAAAAATTATATAAAGAAAATAATAAGACGTTTAATACCTTATGCTCTGAATTTTTAACTTTTTCTGTTTACAATAAGATGATTGGATGTATTCATAAGCTCTTTATATTTTACTGTAAAATACGTAAAATTATGAAATTTAATTGATTGATTACCTGAAAATTATTTTTTCATGCTACAACTCTATTGATTTTATTAATAAAAATATCTATTTTCTAATAATATAATAAGACTAAGCAAATTTATTCACCAACAAAGAAACATGTTCTTGTAATTTTTTTAAAATGGAAAATATGATGAAATGTAAGATCTTAAGTAAATTTAACTTTTATGACAAATGTTAAATTATTGTCAAGAAAGTCATAAAAATTATCCAGTTTTTAAACATAAGAAGCTTTATATTTACCATTTCTCCAATAGAAATAAAATATAATCAATTTGAGAAGCAATCGAGAAACAAATATGGAGGTAAAATTATTTTCTATATCTTATAACGTATACAGTATCTCATTGCACGTAAATTAGTTCCAACAATACCGAATATTATTGCACTAGCAAAGTTGATTTGTCTGGTTTTGCATTAGAAGCGGATCAGAGACTCTTAATCTAATGCTCATATGCATTATTGTATGATAATAACAACGAAATCTTAACATATAAACCACAGCATGAAAAACAATATTTCACCCTTAATCTGATCTCATCGCCGGTGTTAGTTTTTTTTTACGAAGGTCAGGGTCCGAGGTAAAAAAAGTAGCGAATCTAATCGAGGAAATACGTGGAAAGCATTCGGCTCAAAGTGCCTTGAACGATCTAAAAATGCGAGCGTATCATAACGGTATAGGGGGAGCGTAAATTGTCGACTATGTAAATATCAGCGTTTTGGCCGGAGTGCCCAATGAATATGTGTAAATATGTGTCCGTATGATAATAATAATATAATCCACCCGGTCGTGTAGAAGTTTTTTATTTTGTCAGTCCATGAACTTATCGCAAATACAATCCGCGTCACTCTCTATGCCCTGTCTTAAATAATAAATAATATAGATTTTTAAACTTTATACAAAGTTTTATGTTTATACTATATAAAATATTATTAGATATAAAATATTAGTTTTGACCAAGTTAAATACAGATGGATAAGTACTTAAATCTTGTAATAATAACGAAATTTCAGATTCACAGATGAAACTTAATGAATCTGTAAGTACAATACAAGCTTTTATTATCTGATACATCTTATTTGAATTATTTAATTAAACTTGTAATGTATGAAGAAGATAAAAAATGTATAGTACATTAAAAATAACACAAATTATAACCATTATTAATAAGTCTTGAAAAAAATAGATTTCGAATGAATCGCAGATATGTTAATAAATAATTTAGTTTATAAAATAAATAGCATTATAATCTGTAAATTAAAACTTGTGATTCATATTTAATTAATTTAATCACGAATTTTATATTATGAATGTAGTATCAAAGTAAAATGCATCTAAAACGATGCCAACAAATAATTGACCATAGTACATGTAAAAATAGAGTAAACTAAAGTAGACATTTAATTCGTTCCAGGAGTTTGTTAAATATGCCCTAGCATAATCATTAATAAATTACATTTAAAATAGAATAAACTACAACTGAAAATAGCAAATGCCTGTCCAACGGTAATGTTTACATTTCTGATATTTTAAAAGTAGCAGGTATATATCGGAGCTAATCAAAACTTAATTATATTTGCATCCCATGCGTTTAGATGTAGGTGTAGATGAATAACGTTCCTCATATCAGATCAAAGACTGGGAAAACTAGAGTCGTCAAAAAGTACCGATTCGAAATTAAAATAATGTTAGGTACTGCGTTTTAATGACTTTTAATATAAGAGCATATTTTTTACTTTATAGAACAAAACAATTAAATTAAAAAAAATCTATCAATGCAGATACAAACGTATTAACAATATATTGTTGCAATATTAGTACATCCACAAAAATAAGAATCAAATTATTATAAATGATGTCCACATCAGAATTATTTCACTGTAACCTAACTTTGCACATCTAGCTAAAATCAGTCATATACCAAAGCTCCTGTGGAGGTGGAGGCAAAACATTCAGGTCACCCGCGAGCATATTATTACAATCGGATGGAAGGAAAGAATAGCATTTTCAAACCCATTTTCTACCATAATTCCGTTTTTTATAACTAGCATTGGATGCTCGCTAATTATGACAAAAGAATGCGTAAATTGCGACCTGACGGCACTTGGCTGAAGTACACGCGAGTAACCACGCGTTAAAGTTGCGCTATGGCTGCCAATAATGAAATCGGAGTGCGCACGCGCAGATACCGAACTCTAACGATATCCGTAACTGGCTTTTGCTCCGCCATGTTCAATGCGAACGACGTAAACGCGGTTGTAAAGTGAGACGGGTTTGTTAATAAAAGAATTTTAATTTCTCACTGAAGCGTTATATTTTTGTATGTACTACTCATAAAAATAATGAAAAAAATTTTTCCCAGCAGATGATCGAGAGTATTTTCTCTAAAAATTTCTCAAAGACCCCGGCTAAAGTGCTGAACTTTATTTTTCATTATTCAACATATACAAAACATTAATAATAATGATAGATTGTTAAAATTAAACTGTTTTTTTAATATTAATTACTTTCTAGAAGAAAATATTTTTGTATTACATCTGTTTCGAATATATATTGAAAAACAATGGTATAAATATATAATATTTATTAAGCTATTCAAAATATAATTATGTAAATTTACAAGTAAAGTAATTTTTATAGACGAAAAAAGTATTTTACACAAGGAAATTATAAAATTTTATCTTTAATAAGTATTATATCTTGTGAATCTTATTAATTATAAGCATTACTAGTTCGTGAATGAAATTTATATGAAAGTTTATTTATATTCTAGAGACATCTATACATATCTAATCAATTTCCTCATAATATAATTTATAATTTTGGTTAAAATTTTATAATTTATTTACAATTTAATTTACAAAATATGTATTGCGTATCAATAATTAAAAAATTTTGATTAATTTGTAATGCTTAAAGCTAATTGTGCAAATATTTATCATTAAAAAAAGATAAACAAAATTATAATTGGCAAAAATATGTGATTTTAAAATGTCCGTAATCAATGATAAACGAATATTAAATATGCTGATTGATATTCATCTCGTATCACATTATCGACGATATAACTAATACGAATCGATATAAATATCATTTTGTGATAATAAAAGATCTATAAATTGTAAATTAAAAAAACATTTTATCCATTTTAATAAGTTTAATATTTATATATATTACAAAATAATAAAAAATTGTATTTTTTTCTTAATTTTTATAATTGGAAATTTTTAAAGCACTAAATATAGTTAGTAATAGTAAATCAATTTGTCCTTATATACAATAGCCTGACATTTATATATATAATTCACACAATACGCATACGCACACATATAGAATATACACATATAGAATATACACACACATATAGAATATACAAATATAGAATATACACACACATATAGTATTTGCACTTTATTTTAGTTAGAAAAGTAATTTCAAAGTAAATAGAATGTAACAAACAACATCCAAATAAGTATTTTTCATGTGGCCTATACTTTATTAATTATTCAATGTCATTACTATACTCTTTTTAAAAGTCAATGTATTATAAGAATATGTTCATTAAAATCAATGCAATTTCATTACATACTGTCTTGAAATTATATAAAATGATATGAGCATATTCCAGCTTTAACTTGATATAGAGAATGTGCTTTCTCCAATGACCTAAAAATGTAAATGCTTTAGGGCGTTGATTCTCTTTTTTCTTAATTAATGAAACACAAGATTATTCACAAAATCAATATGATAATTGATAGTATTTACACACAATCCAAGTTTATCTTCTTTAAACGATTGAAAAGTAAATGTATACTTTTATTCTTCCATAGCCTTTCGATCAAGTTTTTATACTTCACGGAAAATTGAGAGTAAATATCATGTAATATGGAACCCTTCATTCTAACCAACATTAAGCTGTTACGTATAAAAAATTATGTTTTTCAATCCTTAAATTAACAATTTCTCTTTCTTTAAAAAAAATACAATCATTACATTATCATGAAACGGATTAGAATTAAAAAAAGGAATTTGTCATTATTCCAACGATATTTCATGAACTTTCGTATATTTCATTTTGATAATTGATAATTTTACTTATACATTTTATTGCTTAATTTGAAATTATTATAAGTCAGTTACTGGAAGTCGTTTAAAAATTAATAGTTTCACTTTATAAAAGCCTTTATAATGAATAACTAACGCAATTATTTTAGCATATTTAACAGATTTTATCGCTTGGATAATAAATTTACATACAATTCTTATAATGTAGCATACATTTATTGAAAAATTAATAAATTAATCAATAAATTCAGGAATTCATTTGTTAATTATTTATATTAAAAAAGTACTAATATACTGTATTAAATATATCGATACTATAAGTGACAGAAAAGAAAAACATAAGTTATAGGAACGTGCAGTTAAAATAAATTTAATTATTTATAATTGTTTTCATTTATCATACTACTAATATATACATTATAATTTTTTTTACATGAATCTTAATTGTAAACACCAGTTTCGAAAATAAGAACCGATTGTTTACTTTTCTTAAATGTAATTAAATATTAATTAAATTTGTAAATCACTAAAAATAATACTTTATTTAAAAGAACATATTCATACAATTTTAAATTTATATACTTGTATGTAATAAATTAATTATATTTATACATGTAATAACTAAACTTTTAATAATTAATAATAACTAATATTTAAAAAATTAAATATCATAGCATTTTATCTTACAATATTTTACTTGCTATATATATATATATATATATATATATATATATATATATATGTATAGATTAGTTTACTTTTCTTTAATTATAATTAAAATTAATTCTAAAATAATGGAAAGAGATTAAGTATCTGAAAAGAATTAATAATTGGTCATAATATATTTTAAAAAATGATATGTTCTATCTGCAGTACAAACAACAATTTAAATCTACAGATCATTATTATTGACTGGCTGAAGATTTTACTTTTATAAACATCCCAACAGAATAAAAATATATGATAACCCTATCACGTTCCTTACGTATAAATTCGCTCGCGTATTTTTACGTAATGAACTTAAAATAATTAATTTGGAGTAAAACTCAATAATCAAGCAACCACAATCACTGGTTTTAATATGCAATAAAAATAGTTTAAATATCATCTTCACTATGAACTAATCAATTGATTGAAATTATAATCACCAAGTATGTATGTCACATGAATTTTACAACAGTAAACACTGTACTAAATGGCCTAAAAAATTTATTTATAAATATATAAAACCTCAATTTTCTCGGTAAATTAAAAATATTTATAAGAAAGCAACGCGATCCTGGCGTATCTTCATTCCTATTGTGAGAATCAAACTTAGTTCTATTCTTTTATTTGAATAATTAAGTAAATGTCATTGTGGAAATTAAAAGGCACTATTTCATTGGCTTTTTTAGTTCAATGATTTCTACTCTCCCTTCCTCTATAAATGAATAGTTAGAAAATACATCCATGAGTACCAGTTGAACATTGATAAAAGCGCATATGATCTCGTTTGCGTATGACTTTCAGACTCAGATTTAAATAATAAGCAGCCAAGTGACGACGGCCCTGAGGCACAGTAACGCTCGCATAGAATAGAAAGTTGTAATGCCACATCCTGGCGGCCTATGGCTTAGGCGACCCATTTATCTTGCTCGTCAATACTCAACCGAGGTGCATTGAAATTTTACGCGAATCGTTTTAAGCAAGTCTTCCCTCCCCTTTCTCCTCACTGCTGACTATCAGGCAAATTTAATTATCTGCTTATCGTTAATTATACAAAACCATTAAACTTTTGGTTTATTGAGATAGATACTTTTTTCTTATATTGTCCAAAAATATAATTCCTAATATAATATATGTTATAATATAACATATGACTTCACTCATTTTTTATTTTCGGTACAAATTATTATAGTAAAAATGTATTTGATACAATACGGAATTCTAAAAAATTTAATTTTAGGTCACATATGCTTTACAATGATTATATTGAATTATATTGTAAATGATTATATTGTAAACCGGTTTTGAATTCCGTTTTTACATGAAATTTGTTTAAATAGTCCATAACAAGCAGCGTTTTTTCATCAGTTTTAAAATAGTATCATTTAAAAGCAATAAGAATTCGAAGGGATTCATTATAAATTGTTGTCAATTAATTTATTTATAACTTGCAATTTACTGATAATCTTGAAACTTTAGTTGGCTAGATAAATAGTTGTTGTAATACTTAAAAAAAATTTTAGCACTTAAATCTGCCGCATAATTTGTGAAATTCTCCTTATCGCATTTCAGGTTTGACTTCTTGTAATATTGAAACGGTGTGAGAAAACTCATTTTACTAATTGTAATTATATTTAAAATTATTATATTGTTTAAAGTAACTATAATATTACTATCGGTATTAAAATCTAGTTAAAACATAGATTGCAACATAATTTTAAATTATGATTCATCAGTTTAGATGTGTATTTGCAGAATATAATTATTATTTTCGTCTCCAAATTTATATATCGAAAATATCGATCACAATTAAGTAACCGAACAAAATAATGTACACTTTTGGATTTTTATTAAATCTATAATTTTCTTATCCGTAAATTAATTATTAGAAAAACAAGCATATCATTCGTAATTGCTATGTATATGACGCCATTCAAGCGAATCTACTAGTAATAACAACCGTTATAAAAGTTTAAATGGGATGAGATTTACATAAAAATATGATTGTATGAAATATGTATCTTACATGATAGTAATGATAATATATAACATATATTGTGATACTAATGATAATATATAACAGATATTGTGATAGTAATGATAATATATAACATATATTATGATAGTAATGAGAATATATAATATATATTATGATAGTAATGAGATATATAACATATATAATAACATTTTAAAAATGTTGAAAGTCCAAAATGAGAAGATATAACAGTTTAATATTTTATAATACACTCGTCATTAATAATTTTCCTTCCTTCCTATAGTATATAGCTGAGTTCCTGGTTTATTAGCTGGTTCCTATACTATATAACTGAGCTTTCTTAGATTTTTTAATTACTTTTTATGCGCAAATATTAGGGAATTACAGAAATCTGTTAAAAGTTTATAAAATTTTAAATTAATCTATACCTGTAATACGCAACAATATATAATGTATAAGCTAGTAATTTTACTTCTTAATATTTGCATATATTTAATATTATAGGGGAAAAATTACATCTTTCTTCATAAAATTAACTTTTATTTGCAAATATAAATAGTTCTAATTACTCTTATCTCTATTTCAGACTATCTAAAAAAGTAAGCTCGACAATAATCTTTCAAAAGCGTTCAGCAATTTTTTTATTAATGAAGAAAATCATATTGCAATTTATTCTGCGACAATAAATATCATTTATAAATAAAGAGTATATCATGATCAAAATAAAAATTCAAAAAAGTAAAAACAACAACGGTGTAAAAGTCCCCGAAAAAAAATTCGTTTAATTCACAAAGCCATTTCATTATTAACACGCTGATTTCGATTTACTGGACACAATGACCTCTAAAAAATAAAATTAACAAATTAATAAATTAATAAATTTTGTCAGCGATCGAGGTAAAAGGTTCCACGATGTTTATTTCATCACGGATCAACGTCACTTTTTTTATAATTGACATCGCTAAACTCGCACGATTGGACCCAGGAGTTATATATAAGCTTGGTCATGCCACGATTGATCTCAGCTGATGGCTTGCACATACCCAAAGAAGCAAATAACGTCAATTCTAATACCTCGATGATGAAATCGTATTGAAAGAATGAGGTATTAAAAACATTTCATTAAAAAGTAATTTCTTTTTTTTTCTAAAAAGGCTTTTACACAATGATGTTGATTTCTATGATGTGTTAATTACAATTACTTTTCCAACAGATCTGCATAACAGTTAAATAATCTATATTCTACAAAATGATTCTAATTTATATAAGCGTTATTAAGAATAAAAGGTTATTTAATTTAATGTAATCCGAGTTCAAATTTTTCTAATAATCTTAAGAAGCTTCTCAGAAACGTTAACATTTTTCTAATAAAAATTACACAAGACATAATTTGTGAATTTCTCTCCTCCGATAAAATTACAATTAAACTTTAATCATTTATTTTAGCTCCTATAAAAATGATTGTGATAATTGTTAATATAAGTGTAATTTCAGTTCATTTCATTATTTAATAGCTTAAGAAACGATATCATTTTCAGCAGATACAGAATAACAAAATTAAGAAATTGTCATATTTCCAATATAATTCATTTAAGAAATAAATATTATTATTTATTAAGAAATAACGCAATTTACATAACAAATATACAAAATATTAATAATAAATTAATAAATAAATAATAGATATAAGAATTGTCACCGTTATCGTCATTAGAAATCTAATGATTTATATACATATTTTATAGGATACGATTTTAAAAGAGTTGTTGATCAATCGAATTTAATTTTTAAATTTTACGAAAACTCATTGCTAACTAATTACTTAATTTATTTCATATACCAGTGTTCTTTAAATTAGTTTTTCAAATTTATTTTTATTTCAAACTTGTAAAAAGAAATAATACACTAACTGAAACTTTCACTCAAATTTTCTTAATTATATCGCGTAAGTACACTGCTGAGAGAATGGGATATCTTCTTAAATCCTATGTATGTAATGTCATATATATTCAATAATACGCATTATATATATATAATAAACGATTATATAAACGCCATTTATTGTTTCTAATACGTAAGAATGTATACTCTATTCTACAAACTAATGAAATAACAATATTTGTTATGCGATGAAAATATTTTAATTGTAGCATTACAATTACAAAAATTATCAAATATAAACAAAGCCATTGTTTATTTAAATAATTGTGATTAAGTGCTCCTGTTGATTTCTGACCACCAAAATAATTTGCTTACTTACATTAAGTTAAACATTTTAACAAACTGAGAGAATATCATTGTAATTGGATTTGTATATCTAGGCTATTCAATTTTAGCGTAACCATTTATATTTACAAATATCATCGATTTCGCTTAGAGTACCTTAGATAATTACATAAAATGCATACTATAAATTTTCTGAGACTAATTTTTAATATATCTTCGTATAGTCTTTTACTTCATCAAATAACCACACTTATTATAGAGAAATAAAATTTCCCTATCTCATGAAAAAGTTAGAAAAATATAACAGTTAAATTTAAGCACATTATATTTATCTTTATGTATCTGAATGCATATTTTGTTTGTGTTATATTTTCTTTAACTTTCCTGTATATGGGAATATTCCATATATGTGTGTGTTCTCTTATAATTAGAAGTGAGAGCATTATTAGCCATGCTATATTATACTGATAAGAATGCTAATGAGTATATATTGTCTTTTCGGTTACTTCTAGCCGTAACGTAAGTATCAGCAATAATACCATAAATATAAAAAGGTATAAAAATATAAAGATAAAATGCACCTTTATAATGTAATGATAAATTTTTAACTGAACGAGAAGGTTACGTAATTAAATTTTCAAATTTATCATGTAAGTTTTTATAGATAATTAATATTTATTATGAAATTAATAATCAAAAATTAAATCCTATGTTCGATAAAGGAAGATACAGGAAATCTTGGCAAAATATATGATCTTTTTATAAAAATTTTTAATTAATGTAAAATCATACATAAGTTGTTAAGGAGAAAATTATATTTCATGAAGGCCTTAAGTAATTTTAAATAATAAAAGAAAAGGTTGATAATTTAAAATGAATCATGCATCTTAATACTTGGAATTTTTGTATCTTCAGATAAGAGATTTTCAAAGATAATAAACTTCTGTTATTAATATTTGATTTTATTAATATTAATATTTTGTTAAATTAATATTATTAATAAGTATCTTACTATTTGACTAGGTTATCTAAAATTAAAATAATTTATTCTAAAATTCTGCAATATCTTTTAACATTATTATTGTCAATAAACATCGATATATCCTTAATCAGTGACATTCTATACAACCTAACATGCTTAAGTCCATAATATTTTGTTTTCTTGAAATGAACAACGAAAGCCAAGCTGGATCAAATATGATTAGGTGTATATCATAAATAAAACGAAAGACCATTACACAAGCCAAAGCCTGAGAAAGACTCATTAAACAATGAGTATATGTTAAAGTATATTTTAGAAAGAACAGCTAAAAAGAAGTACATGCCGCTTCGTGCCATATCACTCACGTAATGTCGGAACAAAATTATACTTATGATTATGACCTTTAGCCAATTAGCGTCATCTTACGTCCATCCCGTCATTGGTGAAATATGAATCCTGTTCTCGTAAATAAAATCAAATATTGCGGCTCAGGAGCGTCAACTATTAGAAAAACTTGGCCGTGTGAAAAGTACGTTATGGGAGTTTCTGCGATTGAGAAAGTGTGTGATCTCGACGTGAATTTCCAGATTCATCAACGAATTTGGTTTTATGGCTTCATAAAAATAAATAACAATGGAAGCCTGTGGGATCATAAATCTAAAATGATAGCTTTTTAAAAAGCATCGGATAATTCAATAGCTTCCCCGTTAAGTTCTTAAAACTAAATATTTTCTTGATAGAAAGGCAACATTCATTTAAATCTAGATATCAAAAAACTTTTGGTAAAATAAATATACTTTCTGGTTATATAGTTAATTTTATATTGCATAACGTAAACGGTAAATAAAGGAACTAGAACGTTTTGAGTATATTTTTCTAAATTATATTTACATATGACAAATAATATTACAAATTCATCTTCACGTATAAGATTAGTATACAGAAAAGACTATGAAATCTTTAATATTTTCATTCAAAATAACGTAAAATAAAAATATATTATAAGAAGATAATATCAAAAATTAAGAAAATGTAAAAACTCTGTATTTTTTTCTCTTGACTATTTATAAATACGAAAATACTTTCTTACTGAAAAATTTCTGCAAAATACAAAATATTTTTGGCCTCGGAAATAAATGTATGTATGATAAATTCGTATGTAATTCGTTTTAATGCTGATGTAAAAAGACAAGGAGAAAGAAAGAAATGAGTAGTTTTCCAAAAGCAACCGATTTGTTTATTCGTGGGAATATCGAATTTATGAACTGCATTATGGATGGATGGTGCAATATGGTAGGAAGTGCATTATAATTTATAGGATGGGAGATACGTATGTAGGTGTACACGTGTATATATTGATTCACTTATCACGTTATTCAGTCAAGTTTTTGTAAACATTTTTTTGACTGTTGTAGACTTTCTCTAGCTGCAACGATATTAAGCAATTCTTTAAATTAATATGGCCTAAACATGGTCTAAATTAAGAGCAACGTAGTGCGCACACATATCCACGCGTTCGCACGAACAGGGAAAGAGACAGAGAGAGCAAATAGTGTGAAATTGGCTAGAATAAACTTTGTAGCTTTATAAAAGTCGATTTTTGATTGAGCCGCCTATCGGCGGTAATTAGATTTGCAGCCTAGAGGCACGAAAATATAGTTTTGTGCGCTCGTTAAAAAAGTGTCGGATCGACATTTCAACAGCCCATTCTCTTCCTATACTAATATATGAATTCGCGAAGTCATTGCGCTCGTGACGAGGAATAAGCGGCTTGTTACAAAGGCGCGATACGAATGAAGATTGCGCGGACTTTAATTGCGCTCAGCGAATTTTTAACATTGTCGCAACAACGGTATTGCCACGAGGCTCTTTTTCTTTGCTCATTTGTTATCTATGATTATTAGGATTTTCACCTCTATATTACCTTCGCCACTCTTCTGCGTAATGACGACACTTGTCTACTAATGGTCACATGCGCGTGCATGCAT
This sequence comes from Ceratosolen corneri, assembly GCA_030522565.1. Taxonomy (NCBI): domain Eukaryota; kingdom Metazoa; phylum Arthropoda; class Insecta; order Hymenoptera; family Agaonidae; genus Ceratosolen; species Ceratosolen corneri. The sequence continues at coordinate 7,726 of JAPYYT010002911.1, read as the reverse complement.
TTGTTTATACTGTTTGTCAGCATCCTGACTAGTAGCCGCTCCTTGACCTTTTGAATTTATCCGAAGCTGCTCGCGCTTTTATTATGCTCGTTGATGAATGCGTCTGCGAAAGCTTAAATGTAATGAATCTAAGTGATTCTGCCGTACCTTTGTCATAATAGCACTTACTTATGTTCTTAGTAACAAAAGTTCCTTATGACCGTCATAATAGCACTCATGTTCTTCGTAATAAAAGTTTCTTATGACCAGTGTAAGGTTGAATACAGCGATCTTTTTATATTTATTTATTAGTGAATTTTATTATTTATTTATTTTATTAAAATTATTATTAGTTAATTTTTCTCTGTTATACGAAACAAAAAGAACATGAATTAAGAATGATATATATATATATATTAACATTTATGTCAATTAAGAAAAACATACCTGTAATAAATAGCAGAAGATCAAACTGATATAAAGGTAATCAATTGCTAACATCTTAAAGGGTGTATTTATTAATATTAAAATATTTACTAAGAACAAATTAAATTAATAATTATTGCTGAATTAATAATTATACGAGCTAAGAGTTAAATTGAGACAAATTCAATATTTAATATTTTATTTACAATTTTTTCAGTGCCAAAAATAAAACTTCCTTGTCGTCAATTAAAGTTATCACATTAAAATTCTTTGATGTAAAAAATTTTTATATCAAAATATAATTTATGTCAGACATAATACATACAATAAATTCCTTCTTAATAAAGGAGATTAAACTTTCAATTAAATGTTTATATAATTGTTGCTGAAACAATTTAAAATTTTGAATGAAAAATGTTGCAATTTCTTTTCATAAATTAATAAGTAATAACGATGAGGTAGATTGTATCGAGAGATAGAAAATAAAAAATTCTTTATTATCATTATTCTTTATACCTTAATAAAACATTTATGAAGTTATTAATTGAAATAAGCATTTGCAAAAAATAAATTGTAATTATTAATGTCCTCTTTAGGTGCAACAGAGAATCTTCCATAATTCAAGAATAGCCTTATAATGAATAAATTTAGTGACTAGAAATAATATAGTAAAGAATTCAAATCGGTCGGTTTTACCTATATAGTATTATCTATTCGTAAAATAAATATAGAAAATCAATTTCTCCGCATATTCACAGTATTTAGGCTAAGCTTTATATTAAGAAGGATAGTAAAAATATGCTTCTAAGCGAAAAGTATACCAAAATTAATATTTTACTGCATCGCATGGTTTTGCATAGCTCAACGTATTCAGTTACTCAGAATTTTCATACACAAATATTCGTATGCAACTCAACTAATTATAAAAACTTCCTTTATATAAAACGAGAATAGTAAATTCATAAAATGAATTAAACTGTTTAAAATTATTATACTATGTCTTGATAAATAAATTATTGTTCTACACTTTTGATCTCTACTTTAACTCATTATCGAAATACGAAATTAATAACCTTGTAATATGGTAACCTTAATAAAATATACTAAATAGGATTAACTAATTTAAAAAATTCATTAGTTTTTCATTTTAAAATAAAATTACCTTGCGTAAATAAAATCTATATTTTTAAAAAAAATTAATCCTCTGAATACGAATTTAATTAAAATATAATTAAAGCTTTTATTTAAAAATCTGCATAAGTATTGAATAAAGTCATATTATAAAGTAAATAATAACTTCGCATTTTTATGCAAAATATAAGATGAAAGAGACATGCCGTGGTCAGATAAGAAAAAGCATTTAAAGTAATGAATTTATTTGACGACTGTATGTCCCAATTCAATAGAAGGCATTTAAAGCTGCGTTCATTCGCATTTAATTAAATGCATGCAATATCAATGTACACGCGACACCTTAAAATTCCCCTGCATATCATTTATCGAATTTATTTTTAAGCTCTTAATCGATGCTTAATCAATCTTCAAAAGGTGGTCGTATACCAATGGTATATTAACTCGTGTGAAAATACCTTGCAAAGGAAGAGAAAAATGAGGGCCGCAAATAACTGTTCATTCGACAAGTCATATAATCAACCTCGAAAGATTATGCACGTTGGTGAAATTCTTTTATCTGTCTGTGAATGGTTTCATGCGAATTTTTTGTGTATTGTTGACTAATATATTTTTTAATATTTTAGTGAGGTCCCTGTCCATTGTTATTATTATTGTTATTGTTATTGACGTTTAGATTTGGTATAAAACGGATATTATATAACATTATCAAGTAACAATTAATAATAATTAATAATAATAACAATTAATAACATTAACAATCAATTGTTTAAAATAAAAAAATTCATTTTATTTGACAAGGTTGCGTTAATTACATCTAATCGATACTTTTAAGACTAATGGAACATAGTATTATTTTTCTGATGCAAAGTTGTTCAGAAATGACTAAGCTAAATGAAAACACTTAACGATATAGAGATACGAAAATTGAACTTTTACAGAATTTTTAATATTGTATTTAATACAGTATTTATAAAAATATGAAATTTGAATAATTGAAAAGCTAAAAAGTATGTTTATCTAAAATTAATTTCATTGTATTTCGATTGTAAATAAAATAATATTTTCAAATATCAGTCACACGATTTTAATAAAATGTCTCCTACCCTTAATCTGCACATTGCAATTAAAAAGCTTTAACTTGGAAAAGTTTGCTTCGAACTGGTCAGTATATTTAACTTTAGAGATGAATCATGTCAGCGACATTAACATCGCATTGTGGTAATATTGAAATATCAGCGTATGAGGCAGTAAAGAAAAATAAAGGCTTAAGTAAATACTCACTTGTAACTCAAAAATGCGTATACGATGAGGTTGGTACAGAATTACGAAGGGGCATGTCCTAATGATCCCCGTCGACGTCGGCCCCGCATCATTAAGAATCCTCTTCCGCTATAAATACAATTGCGCTGTGATATCGCAATGCATCAATTTGTAATTATAATAAGGATAATTTAAAGTATTTGCCATGTAGCTTACGCTACAGGATAAAAATGAAGCTTACGAAACAATAACGATGTAATTGTCTTTGCATTTATATTTTGCATTGATGACAAATCGTGCTGAATGTAGCTGAACGTCATTTTTGTAACTTGAAGGATTTAAAAGTTGGTGAGTTTTAATATTATAAAAACTAATAAAAATATTTACTCATTCCTTTTTACTAGTCATATTTTAATAAGATGCACATATTTAAGTATGTAACAAAAATTGAAATTTTTACATTTGAATGAAACTATAGTGAAACAAATAAAGAAAACTTAGAACATTGATTACTGCTTGTGGAAGAATAAAGTAGTTATTTTAGTTACAATTCACTTCATTTTTATCCACTTATCATATATATGTGCACATGTACTATTCTTAAATATATAGAACTTTAAAAACAGGATTTTCAAAGCGTAGATTAATATTTTTTAAATCTTCCTCCACTTCTTTATTTGAAACTGTATGATAAGAAAGAATTTGTAAGAATGAATTTTCGAAAATGTATCGACCAATAATTAAAATCAAATGAATATGAAATAATAAAGATTACCTTGTGTAAAAGTTTAATTAATATTCGTTTGTGTCGATGTTTGTTTACAAATTCCATATTACAACACAATTTACAAAAAAAAGTTACAAAAGAATAAGCTCGATTTACTAGTTCTTCGATTTATTAGTTATGTTATGATTGTAAAATTGTTTTCGTTTTTCAAAATTTCTAAAAGTTGCTGGGTCGTTGAAATTAGTTAGACACTCCAAAAAAGAAAGAAAATATACTATGTATTTATTTAGTTGACCATCGAAATTAATCGAATTGCCAATACATCCGAAGCATTCACTTTTTATAAAAAGTATAGACTATATGAACAATAATTTTCACATATTCCCACACTATAATCCTATTGTTAAACTTCAAATCTACTTGCTGTTAAACTAGAAATCAGTCATAAGAATCGTCGTTTAATGAAAAGAACTGTCTTCAGGTTAGGAGATTTTAAAGCAAAGCAAACACTAAGAAATATACAGTTATAAAAATATCCGAATCATTAAATTTATTCGTTTCGCAGCGAATCGCTGAAGCTAACTTATTCTTGGGAGAAGAGAAGGAATATTTATATACTTACAGCAGCTGTAATAATAACAATAACCACGACGATAACAACAAAAACAATAACGACGGCGAATACCGGTAACAGAGAGCTATTTGCGGCAAAGAGCGACTTCACCGACAGTTTGACGAGCACGCCTAATGTGTTCGACTAGTGATAAAATCAAAGTACGTAGCTTCTCGCGGTTAAAGACAGACTAACATTCCATGCCATGACGACCGAGGGAGCAACGCCACCATGCTAGTGCCGCCGCCATTGCTGCTGCTGCCATAGACGCAGCTCCAACCAACACCATCGTCATCGTCGTCCCCGTCACCGTCATTGTCGTATATTTGGGTTAGCAGCACGGAATTCGAATGACGGTGTGAACTCCAAGGGTCCTCGCTGTCTTTTTTCTTTTCTCCATGTGTCCACCATTGTAGTAGAACCTAGTACCTAAGGTTCTCGTTTTTTAATGGGACTAGAGTCTTCGTGCTTTATTGTGAACTCCGAAATCGGATGTAGTTAAATGCAGAGTGCGTCTTTGAGTTGATGCTTCTTATTTTGAGTATTGGCACTTTAAGAATTAATACGTAATAAAATAATTAATTCTAAATGAGAGTGATATATTTTTTAAATAACATAAGTAAAGAAAAATGCAACGAATAAATGAAAAACTTTAAAGATAACCATTAAAAATGAGTTACATAAGTACACAATATAGCAATATCCTGAATTGTGCCATATAATTCTCATTTATATAAAATTAATAATGCTTGAAATTTGATAAAATATGTTTTTTCATAGTTAAGTAAATTCAAAACACTTCTTTATTTTTATGCTATTGAATCAATGTATTTCCAAGCTCATACAATAAACAACAGATCTTATAAAAATATTGAGTATATAAGAATACTGTAGAAAAGTAGCTTCTATCATTGAAATAAAATATTTCAGTTTATTAAGCATTAACTAAGTCTAATAGGATTAGACATTCTTTTACGAACATAGGTACAAATAGTAATGAAGAATAACTTCAATTTTGCGTATAAAATTTTTTGATCTAATTAATTTTAAAAAGACGAACAATTAAGCCACTATCGTTATCTCATTTTAAAATTACAATTATTCATGATTTATCATATTCAATTCGTCATTTATATGTATTTTTATAACGCTACGTTCCATAATAATTATAATTATTATATTCAAATAAATATTTTATTAAAATTAATATTTAGTTAAATTAAAAATCTATTTTTTTTAGTATATTTGTACAATTATGTAATTTTCTTTGATAAATAACAATGATAGTACTTCATTATATAATATAATAGCAAACAAATAATTTATATGTTGAAGTAGCTTGCTCTCTAATATTATTTAAAAAATATCGAGAAAATTTTAGGTTTTAAATGTTTTATATTTTTTGTTATAACTTGTAATTTATTGTATATTTGGATATTTATTATTTATATTTTATTTAACATTAATTTATTTATTTAAATGTAGCTCTATTGCAATATAATTGCATAACATTTCCTAAAAAAATTAAAATATTTAATCAAATCGATTCATTGTTTTTTTATAATACAATTATAAATGTATTATGAACTTTTAAACTTTTTAAATTATTCATTTAAAGATGTTTGTAATATAAATGCATACATATAGTTATATTTATAATTAAATCTACTTATACAACACAAGAAAACAAAAAATCTTGCTTTAGAAAAAATGTAAACTATAATATATAAAACAAATATAAATTTAACGCTCTGTTCGGGACTCCGTTCGACATCGGAACTCCCTCAGTTAATATTTCTATACTTGGAAACCGTTTGTCTAGTATTTATTTATTAAGACTGCCAAAACTGTGTTAATAGTTAATTTGTTTGAATATCATTATAAAAAATTTGTCAACAATGTACTTTACCTCCCCTCCTGTCTATTTCTAATCGTTTAATCATTTAAATCTTCCATACTTAAATCCACCTATCAAAACCAATAGAACATTGGAAATTTATAACTGACTTTCTCCCTCCTAAAGAAAAATGAAGAAATGATCTGTTACATAAATACGAACGCACGGAAAGTTTGAGGAGTTACTTCTGGCGCCTTAAACCTTACCTGTGTTCATTTTATCTCATTGTCGTATTTTGATTTTTATAAGTACATAGTAAAAAAAGGAAGACTACAGTTTAAATTCTAGTTCTCTTACAGTAAGTACAAGAGATATTTAATTGAATTGCAAATTCCGCTCAACTATCAGTGAGCAGTTAAATAATTTACGTGTTATATATTTATTAACGATTCCATTCATTTAGCAGCGGGCAATTATAGAAAACGTATATCTCAACTACAATTTCCTCTCATCTAGCAGTGGACAATTAAATAATTTATATATTTATTAACAATTCCACTCACTTAGCAGTAGAAAATTACAGGACTTGTTCGTGATTCCGACAGAATCTCGAGTCGTCGCTCCATAATATATGTTTACCTTTGAATGTGACTTTTGCTGTACTATTCATTTATCATCTTACGACTTTTTAATTTCAAATTATTCTGTTGGAACGTCTCATATATCGTGATTGCCATACTTTGTTCATAATCCCAGTGTTTCCAGGAAAAGCGTGGTAAGCTTTTGAACTGCTAAGCGTCTGGCAACATGGCCCCTCCCTCCGTCGTCTCGTTCTTCACCCTTTTACCCCTTGCCCAAAAGAGGGCGAAGGTCCTTGCCTTTATATCTCAGCTACGTAGAGAAATTCGTTAGGCCCCCCGCCATACATCCTCGGCGGCCTATCTAGCCCTTCGGATATAAAATAAGACCGCAAGCTCGCGGCAACGAGAAGTTACTCCGATTGCTCTCCGTTTTCCGATCCATCGCGGAAGGGTCTCCAGCGCACGAAGTGGTCATATATCCGAGCAATTCCATCGCCACGTCTGTATCCGTATTACCAGAAGCTTCGTCCAGACGGTGAGCACGCTATTTAGCCCGCGGTTGCATCCTTCTCAACCTCGATAGAGCTCCCAGGTGGAGCGCAGAAGAGAACCCGCAATAAGAGGCAAGTAGGAACCCGGTTCAAATCCTCGCGGAATACATGTTCGATCGAGCCCTGCGTCGCTCCTCCGCAGCCCGATGACTGATAACCAATATATAACATCGGTTCAAGTCAACGCATAATATGTGCGACCGAGCCTTGCGTTGCTCCTCCGGAGCCCAATGACTGTTAATCAATATATTACACCGGTTCAAGTCTTCGCGGAATATACGTCCTATTGAACCCTGCGTCGCTCCTCGCGACAAGCCGTTTACACAGACTTTATTCTCATGTGACGGCTCATCGACGCGCAAACACGTGTATTCCGGAACCCGAAGATTGATAACCAATATATGACCACGCGGCGATCCGTATAAGCGTAAGTCACACCATTTACTAGACCATCGCCGCCACTATGTTTCGGATGTTAAAAACAATGCGTAATCAAGTGCGAAAGTGCCGGATAATCCGCGCTACGCGTCTCGTGAAGGTGCGGCTCTTTACAATAGTAAAAATAATAGTATTATTAATTGTATAAATAACTGCGTGCGCTATCTACTATTGTTATAA
>JAPYYT010002910.1:0-15078 GCA_030522565.1 Ceratosolen corneri | reverse complement strand
AGGGGGAGCGAGGGGAGGAGAGGGCAGGAGATTGGATGGGGGCGAGAAGGAGATGGGGGAAGGGCGAAGCGGGGAGTGGAGGAGTGGGAGAGTGGGGGGGTCGTCGGGCAGCTCGGGAAAGCTTCTGAGGCTGGCTTCCTTGGCCGAGGGACTTTTATCTCGGGGGCCCGAGGCGGACATCGGGGCGGCATTAGCGGAGCTTTCGCCCAAGAGACGGAGGCGGTCGGGCAAAAGGCCTTGCTGAGCCCTAATAACGAGAGGTGCTTCGATTGTTTCCATGAAAGGCAGGAGGCCGCCGCGGCCGTTGCGTCCAGCGAATGCAAGTGAGGCCGGCCGCCCGCCTATCCGCTCCCGATCTCGCGGGGCACTCGCCCGCGCACCCATACATTTAAGCTCTCATTTTAATTAGGGGTATAAATGGCGCGAGGGGGGGGCGAGACTTATTCGCGGGCCGCGGGCGATCATCGCTCGGAGGATCTCCGACGCCGGGATCTATATGCATAAAGGACGGAGGAATGCGATTCACGTGCGCGTCTGGCCGCTCACTCCTCGGAGCGCCCGATCTCGTAGGCAATTTGTTCCTTGCCAAGGCGCGACGCGGAAACGAGGTCGAGAGGCGCGAGCGGCGGTAGTGGGAGTGAAAATCGGAGGCTATCGCGTGCCGATCGGCCGCGCATTTCCAAACAATGTGGACAGGGCCGAGCGCCGGATACGTGTAAACAATTGCCCGGCCCTTAGGCCCCGGTAATTAGGGCGCACCGCGGTTTTTCGCGGGGGCCCGGTGTCTATGACTGAGGAGGCCCCGCGACCGGATTGGTCCGGATAAAATCGTCTCCTCGACCAATCCCTCGTCTTCCCACCTTCCCTCAACTCCTCCCGGCCACGAGGTACGGCTTCCCCTCGTTAGCGTCCGCGGCACCGGACTCGCTTATCGATGGCCAAGCTCCTGAACTAATGCGAGAGCCACCCGAGGGATCAGCTGGCGTCATTTTCCCGCCTGCAGTCGCGATTAACCTTTCTATACGAATTCCTGCATGGGAATGAGCTCTTTAGAGGATCCGTATTTACGGGCAATCGAGACCATTGTAATGCTAGATTAAGCGGCGCTTCGGGCTTGGGGGAGGAGGAGGGGGGCGGCGGCGGCGGCGGCTTCGGCGGCTGCGGCGGGTGGGGGAGGAGGAGGGAGGGGGGGGCTGCGGCGGCGGAGCATAGGCTGGTAGGATGGAGGTGATTTATCGCGTGGATAGTTTGGGAAGAATAATTGGAGAATAATTGTTTGCTGGATTATGTGCCTCGAACGGGGCGACTTAATTTCTTCTTATAATTATCGGAATGCGTTCATGAAGTAGTGTAATAGCATGCATTGCGTAATAATTGTACGTTAAACGCTAATGCATTGGGATATTATTTGGACGTGCTTGGTTATTATTTTAATTTCCATTTAATTTCTATTTTTGTTTTTGTTTTTATTTTGATACTCTGGCGAGAGTGAATCTTTGACGTCGAGATAATGGAGAAATCATGAATATTATATAAAATTAACGTGTTTGTTTGTAAAATTTCTCCGCGTCGTTAATAAATTTGAAATCGATCCTAAATAATAATATTTTTTTTCGATTTCAATTCCTGGAATATTTTGATGAAAAAGTTGATTATCTGGCGGTACAAATCTTAAAAAATTTTAACAACGAAACATACCCAAACAAATTATATTTCATTACTTTGAATATTATGATACTTCTTACGAAACACAATTCGTGTGATTGCAAATATAATAAAGACGTAAATATCGTAAATTATATTTCCCAATGAATGAAGAATAGTTGTGGTGTAAAATTCTTTAAAATGCAATTGTATTTAGTGGCACATGAAAAAAGAAAAAGAAAGATTATAAGAGTAATTGAGACTTTCTTATTCGACATTACGAGGATTATTTGTTGAAACTTTCGACATTCAATGACAATTTATCAGAAGTCCATGTAGATTATAATTGAATTACGAAATTGTCAACGTTCCAACACGACGGTATTATTTATAAGGCTTAAAAATAAAGTTACTTCAAAGATTTTGTCTGTTTTTTCATTAGCTTCATTAGGTATCGGTACTCAAACAAACATACATTCATAATGAAAATCTATAATATAAATAAAAATAAAAATAAATAATAATAAAAGAAATCTATAATATGCTATATTTAATGGGAAAAACTAAGCAAATGTTGCATTAAATTTGCACATATATTGTTAACGGACAAGGGGGTAATGACGTTTTCCTGCAAGGGAATTGTATTGTCCAGTTAATTAATTTTGGCCAATTGTCAAATGAGAGTGCAAGTTTTATAAAAACGCAAACTCGAGTTGAACTTAAAATGTTGACATTATTCATCGATAACAGTGCATTTTCAGTTTTTATCAAAATTGTGAAGCACGAATAATTTTTCCAACTTGGCCGGCATACTACGCATTTAACGTAACAATTTTCTTTTCTACGCATTAGAAATAATTATTAATATTTATATTATAATGCTTTGTACGTGCATCGCCTGATCACGAATATCGACAGCATTAAGAGGCAATTGGTGGCACTGGTGTAGATATTATTTACGATTAAAAATTGTTCCGTGGCAAAGGAAATTATTTATATAAATGAAAACGTCGCTCTACCAGGAGAATCTTAATACGATGAAACGATGGCAAGGGCTCAAATCGTCCAAGGTTGTGTTGGTTTTAAGGAGGATCGTAGTCACATTATACAATGCGAGAGCTCTATTAAATCGAGTGCCGATCTAAAGCTTTTCCCTCTCTCTCTCAGCCCATCGTACAATAAGAAAGCGAGCAGCAGCGCAGGAAGGGCTGCTCTGTACCTCAATGCACCCACGACTTCTGCATTACTACGTCACAGCTGGCCAGGGTTTGGCCTTGGGGTGGAATGGGGTACGTGGTACGTGTGATTACAGGACGCTTTCGCAGATGATACGATATTAGCGTGATAAATACGTATAATCCGGGGGAATGGGCATTACATCTTCTCACCTATGATTTATCGGCGTGGGCGCACAAGAATTCCAGTGTTGGGGCACGCACCCACACGCGAGTCACGGATGAAGCGGAGGTGTCGCGACTACAAGCGAACAATGGCTTTCTTGTCGAGGGAGGCGCAATTACTGTAATAATCGCCGCCTCAATAATTCCCGCGCGATAGCGCGGCCGTCACTTCTGTCGGGCCCTCGAACGCACGCGCATTTGAATTAAGAGAGAGAGGACTGTTTGGCTTTATCCACGCCCGAGGAATTCTCCGGGGCTTGGCGACAGCGTGATTATGTTTACAACCTCCTTATTGCCGGAGACACTCCAGTGATAAATAATGCGCCGGCCAGTGCATTATACCGGCTGAGAATTCGTGGGACATATTAATGAAACTGTTAATGTCCCTGACATTTATTACAAAACATTATTACCCGTACGCTTTCTCGCGCTTCTCGTTAATCACCGTGTTCTTTCGGATGCGAGAACTGAAATCGCAGCCTCGCACGGGGGGAAAAAAGGCTGCCCTCGTAAATGGCCGCAATAATTCTCGGATGAATATCTCGAGTGCTTACAAGTCGATCCTTGTTCTCTCCTCGATCCCTTAAATCACTTGTGCGCACGCGCGCTCAATGATAATTGTCACTCGGCATTGGGAATTCCGAAAGAGAGCTGCGATTGCTACGGCCGTGATAAGCTTCGCCGTTCGCGGAACGACAATAACGTCGGCCACGAGAGCCGGGGATTAAAGAGCATCCAACGCTCGTCCATAATCTATCGGCGGCGGCGCTGGTTATGAAAGGGGGGGGCCAACAAATTGCTGCCAATTAAAATTCTCGTCCCACCTCTCAGCCACCACCACCACCACCTCTCACCACCACCACCTCTTACTACCACCACCTCCCATCTCCCACCCACCATCCCTCGCTCCCTCTAAGCCACGGCCGCCCCTCGCACTCCAATGTTCCACGAGCCTTTTAGTAGGCAGATTGGTTGTCCGTTGGCTTACCTGCGCGCGACCTCCGCAGTACAAGGACCTATTGCGGAGGTGGAGGCCTCATTCTCCCCAATTAAGTTGTAGCCGTCGCCCCGGTGCTCCCCTAGTCGCGTCCTCATCTCGCGTGCGCCCCCCCGATCGCCGTGGAATTAATTCCACCCGGCCGATCTTGATGCCCACGCAGCTTCCCGGATCCGCTAATTTCAATAGCTTTAACGAAGCTCTCTGGGCGTCAGCTCTTTGTTCTCCTTGCACTAGAGGTCCTAGAATTGTTGAGCGGTTGAGGCTGCTTGGCAGGTCTGCGGTCGCCCCATTACCGAGAGTCGCGAATTTCGCGCGGAAGAAGGTCTGCCGTGCGCACATCGGTCAAGTCCCAATCAGCGCAGCATCGGAGCTCAATGAGATCCGAGAATTGAAACATCGACTAGTCATCCGACACTGCCGAGCTATTAAATTAAGTGCTGCTACGACTCTGCTACGACACAGCCGACACATCCACTATTACAATATTCATTGCAATATTTTTCCCTCCTGCCATCCTCTACCCCCCCAAAGAACTACGTATACGCCAGCTCTGCAGTCATTTACAATTACGACAGAACACTGCAACAGCCAGCCTCAAGGCGTCAGCTTTAGAATAGAAGTACGTACATCATGGTAGAGTTTTTTAATTGAAACGACCGCGTCGTGACTCAGTTTGTAGAGGCGCATCGACGCGCCGAACATTCTAATCTACGGCGACGCCATATCGGAATACTCAACTGATTTGCCTATGCTGTACAATGCCGAAAATAAGCAACGCCGACTCGAGAATGTTCCATTAATTAAGATAAAGTCGTCTCGAAACATTCCTCCCTCATCCTCAATGCAACATCTTCATCGGGGCTTGAAGGAGCGGATCCACGCTACAACCTAATTTACAATTATTTTTTCGCCGCTCGCACAGCTTCGTCTCCAGCGCAGGGGCTCGCTCTCGCGGGATTAACGCGAGTAACAAAAGTCGGGCGGGGATAAGAGAGAGAGAGAGAGGCTCGCATTCAAAAGTAATCGGTCGAGGGCGCGTTTTAATCATCGGGAGCCGCTAGACACGCTCTCTCGATATCCGCCGTGTTGAACGAAGTAGCGAGCCGAGAAGAGAGCAAGACCGACCCAATGGCTGATAGAACTAGCTGGTCCGACCAGCTGACTCGCCCCGGCCAAGCATTCGCGTAGGGCAGCCCGAGAGACCGATAGACACGGAGAGATGGTGAGAGAGATGGTGAGAGAGATGGAGAGAGAGAGATGGAGAGAGATGGGGGATGGGGGGAGTGTTTGCCGACGGAGAGGGCGGCGGTGGCGGAGGGGGCCGACGGAGGGGGCTGCGTAGAGAGGACGGAGGGAGGGAGAGAAAGAGAAAATGAGGATACGACGGAGACGCTCGGATTGGAGTAGGTGGCACGACAGCCAAGGCTATGCGGATCGAGCTTATCTCAAATTCGCAGACGCGTCACAATCGATATATCTCGCGAAGGCTCTCCTCGATACGCCCCCGTCCTCTTTCTCTTCCTCGCCTCTCGCACTTCCCTCCTATCGCTTTCGTATACACGCGATGTTATTCCATCTCACTTTGTACTTGTGTACATAGACATTTCATTTTTCCGTCAACATTTTTATTATTCTTCTCGGCTTAGACGAACGAATCTCCCTCACCCGCTAATATTCAATTTCACTCGTAATTAATTCTCCTGCTTTTCCATACTCGAGCGCAATTCGTGCCTCGCCTACGCTTTCATATACCGATACCGTTTGCATTTTACGTTACTCTTTAATGTTCAGGTCGGGTAGTGCTGCAGTTGGTGCATTACGTACTCTGCCTTCGTTATCGTAGCCCAATTACATTGAAAAATCCTGTGCACCAAACAAATGGCCATTTCTTGTTACGCCGAACTATTTTAAGAGGCCAATAACTCTTGGAGATCGGTAATATCGGTAATACGCGAGGAGGTGAGAAACGTTTATTCTCAATTTATTAACAGGTCTCGCTCGAGCGCCCAATTATATAATCGATGAAAAAAAAAAAAATGGACGGCAGACACTGGCTTTTCCCAGTTAATTCAAAGCGATTGGGAAAGCTCGCAGCTGCAATGGGGAGGAAAAATCGCGAGAAATAAGACGGAAGAATTTAAGGCTCGAGTGTATACATGGATTGCTTAAGATCGAAAAATGCGCGGAGCTTCCTTAACCTTTTTCGTAGAGATCTAGCGACGAAATGAATCGGCCCTACTACCCGTACTTTATATTCGCGAGAAGCGCAAGGGAGAAACGCAGAGAGGAAAAGCGGAAAGCGGATTTGAAGGGCCGTAAGATGATAGGGGTGAGCTAGAGATCTGTTCGGGATTCAAGAAATATAAAAAGAAAGGTACGAACGGGCGGGCTAGAGGGGCAGAGAGATAGATAGATAGAGAGAGGGCGAGAGAGAGAGGGAGAGAGAGGGAGGGAGGGAGAGAGAGATGAGATAACCCAGGGATATATGAACGCGCGCCTAAATGTTCTATAGGTTATCCCTTTAGGTATAGAGCGGCCGGGACCGGCATACCAGAGCTACTGCAGAAAAGATCAATTTTAGATTCGCCGCGATTTATAACTTCCTCTAATATGACGTCGATAGGTATCTGGAGGGCCTTTCGGCGAAATCTTCGCGAGGGACGGCCTCGATTATAACTGCTAGGCGAGCGCGAAGCCACGCCAGTACGGGCCACCTTTTTATTTCCCCCTTCACCGCCGCCATTCTTTTATCTCCCTTTTAATATGCGCGGGAGATTAGTCGCGTGATTTGTGCGACACCCTCGGCGCGCCCCGCGTCTCCTCGATGCAACTTGGCACCGTTTATCCGCCGCTCCGTCAAACTTGGCACGCGGATGTGGAACGGGTCCGAGGCAACGATTTCCGCGATTCGAGCGGCGCCGATGAGTGAGACGAAGCCACGAGAGCTCGGCCGATACCGAGGGGCCTCGCCGAGCCCTGCTGACTGACCTGCGACCTTGAGCAGCCTCGCGATTTCTTTTGCGGCCGACCAAATTGAAGCTCGCAGGAAGCTTCGAAGGAGGGAGGGATTAAAGAAACGTCGAGGATGTTAATCCGCCAGTGAAATTGTCGCGGGCGTCGGGGCTTATGAGGGGGGTGGGAGTGAGCGAGCACCAGGTTCGGGGCCACATGGACCGCCGGGTGTTTTCCTTCTCGTTCCAAGATGTGCACCTTGGCCCCATCTCGCCTCTGTGAGCCCGGGGCTTCCGTCACACGCGCCCCGCCGTCTCTCGATATGCGTGTAAACAAGGTACACGGGGGTCGAGGTGGGGGTGGGGGTTGGGTGGGGGGTGGGCGAGTCGCGTTATCAGAGAAGCGCAGCGTCGCCTCTCCGAAGCCTGGGAGGAGCCGAGAGCGAGAGGCGCTCGCGTCTTTATCGCGCTGGCGAGCTCCTCTTGTTATCGGGCGGCCATTAGAATATCTAAATACCACCCCGAGCCCAAGTTACACGAAACGGTCGCACTCCCCTCCGATCCCCTCGGTGTCCTCAGGTGGTGGCTCGCTCGCCCCTCCGAGTCTCTAACTAGAATTGGGCCCCAGGAGCGGGTTCAAATTCGCGTTTCGAGACTACGGCGAGGAAATAAAGAGGGACGAGCAAAGATAAGTGGTTGGATGGATAGGAAGAGTGAAAGGAAGCGAGGTTGATTGGCGATGAAAGGATGAAATAGTAAGAAGAGAAATGGGAATGGAGAGTGCATCAGTTTCCGGAAGGTGGATGTTGGATTGATCGTGAAATATCAATGAAAGTAGTAGTCGGGCTGATTTTTCTTCATTTCCACCCCCCTCGCCCCCCCTTATCTTATATAAACACACGTTAGGACTGTAAGGTATTGTTTATGAGGTACGGAGTAGATGTAAAGGATGATAAGTATGGAGTTTTTAAGTAATCCTTGAGGTTGTTAATGCTTTCAGCGGTCATCGTGCATATAACATTTACGAGTTTGTAAATAAAATTACGCCAAGTACCCATGAATGTTACTTATTTTTACCGTAAACGCCGCAGATTATAAAGTTATATAATTTGATACACGATAAGGACATATAAGCAGTTAAATTTGCCATAAAATTTTATGCGAATTCGCGAAGCATATTTAAAAAATGTAAGAAATGTAAAAAGAGAACGAAAGACCATACTAATTTAATGTAAAGAGACATTAGAGATAATAATGCTTAGTCAAACAAAAATTGTCAACCACAGATCTTGTATTACTCTATATTCTGAAGATATACATATATTGTAATTATTTTCGAGACGAGTATTACGTGCATGTGAATAGACATGCAAAAGTAGGATAAGAATTGGGAGGAGATGACACAATTTGTGCATATTGT
Source organism: Ceratosolen corneri (assembly GCA_030522565.1). Classification (NCBI taxonomy): domain Eukaryota; kingdom Metazoa; phylum Arthropoda; class Insecta; order Hymenoptera; family Agaonidae; genus Ceratosolen; species Ceratosolen corneri. The sequence continues at coordinate 6,663 of JAPYYT010002910.1, read as the reverse complement.
GGCTAAGAAAGGCGGATGATTATTCGCGCGAAGAAACGATCCCAATGCTCTATTATCAGAGCTGATATAATTATTTTGCGGTAAAAGGAGGGATGATAGATGAAGAATTTTGTTACTCGTCGTACTTGCATACACCACGGGAGCATCTATTACTCCGTAAGATCGCAGTCCTCGCTTTATATACATATTTTATATACAGTCCATGTCAACAGGGTTGATGGTAGTACGCTTATCAGGCGGCCACAGTCTTCTGTCATCACTCTCCTCGGCTTTACCATTCGTGCTCCCCGAAATCATCAATTCCTTGCCAACTTGATTCCCGTGAAGAATAAATTCAGGCTTAATTCGCGATGATTAGTCACCACTTGAAACTTTCGTCCCAACTGTGCTAAAATGCACCAACAACTAACTATAATAAACCCAACCACATATAAGAAACCAGAATCTATAAGAAACGAGCTTAATAAGCCGCGAGTCGCGCACACACGCACACGCAGACCTACAATTTTTAACAGAATCGAAACCAATTTCTATAGAAATATCAACAATTTCAAAATCCCTAAAGCAAATTTTATATACATATATATATATATACACATATAGAAAGAGAATTAATAAAGATTATTGGTCAAAGGTTAAAGGATTCGATATTAATTTAACGCAAATTATAAGCTCTTATCATTTTTAATTTGCATAAAGCTTCAAAAAGTACAAGAAAAAAAGCGATAATTTATGCAAACGTCACCTTCATCTATGTTGCATTGGTTTTCTTAGTTGCATTAGTCGATCAGGCACTGATGTATCAGCGATACATTCAGCCAAATTCCCTTTACAATAATAAAATATAGCCCCGTTTATTGGATTGTTATAATAAGAAGAGGTGGGACAAGCTTTTTCCAGTGAAATTTAGCATGCGACAGCCGATGAATGTAATTAAATTGTGGGAGGCCATAAAGGATGGGCCGAATCGTTGATACGCCAAGGATTATAAGGAAGTTGATGAGGATGAAGTTGAAGGGCGGTGAAGACATGAATGTGAAGACACATGGAGAAGAAGGGTAAGTCGTGCCGAGGTGACTAGAGTGTAGTTCAAAGGTAAAGCTTGCGTGTGGAGAGCGCGGGAAGGGTTAAGTTGTAGGACACTGGCTGGCCACGGCAGATAAGAACAGTGGGATCGCTCATAAAGCCGCAGAATCCGCAGCAGGACGTTAGCGTCTCTCTCTCTCTCTCTGTCTATACGTCTGTCTTTGTCTCGGAAAATATAAGTGGTTAGATAGAGTTAGATGCATCGAAACAGACAGAGAGACAAAGAGTGAGCACGAGAGAGAGAGAGAGAGAGAGAGAGAGGATGAGTAAGAGAATAACGAAAGAAAGATTGAAAAGCTAACAATGTGACGTCTCCCTAAAGGAACGCAGCTTGGTATTGTAGGGGAGGATATTATTCTGCTGGTTTAAATTCACATAACCATTTTCTGACCTTGTCGCTCGATATTCGATATGTAAACTATCTTATTAGTATTTAGTCCATGGTAAGTAAGTGTGGAAATTAATGGTGCAAGCTAATTGTAGACTTGGTATAAGAAACGTGAACTTGATGCATAAGAAATTGGTAAGCAATAATGAGTTTAAGAAGGAAAAATTGATAATTGGGCAAATGAAAGGAAGAAATTGGTGGTCGGGCCGAGCTTTTGAAGGAGGGAGGTAATGAAAGTTAGTTTGAAAGAGAGAAAAAAAAAAGAAAAAAAAAAGGATGGGAAAAAAGATGGAGAAAAAGATTGAAAAGGCACAAAAGGAACACTCTAGGTTAATAATCTTCCGATAGGAATCTGTGGATATTAATAGAAACAATGCAACTTATAAGAGGCACTCGCAGCTCGCTAAGAAAAGGCAGAAGGGAGGTAGGAGGGGAGATAGCCGCATTGAAAATTCCATGTGATACGGAGGGTTGACGGAGGGGGTGCAAGTGTGCCTGAATAAATCTGCGGCGCGATCTTAATAAATGTGAGCTCTTGCGGGAGGAGGTGGAGGGGGGGGGGTCCGAGGGAGGAGAGAGTTGGAAACGTCGGGGCGCTTGGTAGGCAGCTAATATCCTCTTGGTCGCTATCCTTAAGCTCATCTCAATAAATTCAATATACTTGTGTAAATCGTCAGCGCCAGGCCGTAGTGCCCCTCCTCGTCCTCCTCCCCGCCCTCGTCACCAATACGAGCAGCCACCCCCACCCAACCCCACTCCCTCCAACCGCTTTGTCGGTGTTCACCCCAACGCGATGACACCGCCACTGCTCTTCCCTCGCATAATTACAGTTGGAGGATCGCGATATCGAGCTTATATTGACTATCGATCGGAATCCAAGAAGATTCGAGGTCCCCTAAAGTGAGCCGCTCGCTTCTTCTCGCACTCTCGATTTTCTTAATTGTCTCGTACATTATGATAATGGGAAAATCCTTTCTTTAACCGCTCTTTTCTGCTTGTGGATGTAGGTTGTTTATGAATTTCCCCTCGCTCTTTCACTTACGTGACAATGGAAGGGCTCGGAGGCGTTGCAATTAATAAGACTCACCTGCAACAAACAAGCAAATAAACATAAATTAAAAATCTATAATACGGCGTGTGTGCGTGGGTGCGCGGGCGTATTATAAATACGATGATTGATTGGGGAAGAAATTAAAAAACAATTATTTTGCTATTAAATCCGCTGTGGGTGATGTATGTGCCATTCGCTTAGCCCCTCCATACTCCAAATAATAGCTCGTTCCAATGGGAATTGGCGATAACTCGCGTATTAGCAAATGTAACGTTACTTGATACTGAAAGACGACGTAATAAGCTAAAACGAGATAGGCCGTCTACATTCGGTGGAACATTTGCAATGAGTATTCTTATCGAACTACATACTGCAATTACGCGGTAGACGAGTGGAAAGAAATCCTCGCAGCTGATACTTTAAGTGTGACTACTCCAACTTGCTCGTATAATTTTACAATTTAAATCAAGATTAAGTAAAGGTGAGTAAAGGTAAGTGAAGGTAGGTGGTGGCAGTGGCCTTTAATATAGAGAAATTTAACCCTTCGTAGAGTAGTTGGCCCTGCAGTGAGCAACGGCAAATCCCCAGTAGTTACCCAAGCTGCTCTCATCTTTTCTGCATCGGAAAGTTCGTCGGGAGTGCTGGGAGATGTTAAGCACCAGTGGGTGGGGGGGGGGGGTGGGGGTGGAGGCGACAGGTAAGAAGGCCCGTATATTTCCCGGTAATTTCTTAGCAATCAACGATGAGAATTTAGCGAGGCTGCCTGCAGCCTAATATCTGGCACTATCAGCGTTAATGCAACACGAGCCGTTGCGAACGAGCTTTTCATCGAGTCGTTAGTTACCCAACCCCTCGTCCTCTCTCTCTCTCTCTCTCTCTCTCTCTCCTCGGGGGTGGGGTGGGTGGGATGTGTCTTGCTCCAATGACTGTCTACCCCATAACGTTCAACCCTTTGAAGTCGACTTATCGCCGTACAGCCGTATCGTCCTCTTAATCAGTAAAATATTCCTTGACTGTACGTAAATTTAACGCATTCTTTTCTCTTTAGTGGCTGCGAGTCACTTTAAACTCTTAAATTCCCTAACCAAACCTTAAAATTATCCATTCAATTACTTGGTGTGTCCTGTGAGTGGACACTCTTTTCGATTCGACCTTTTAGTCCAATCATAGACTAATTATCAACAGTCTTCTTGACATTGGCCGATAATGGATGTTAATGCTTATCTCTTATGAATCAATATTTTATATTATCTTATTATTTTAAGAAAACTGTAGTATTTTAAGAAAAAGTGCCCGAGCCTGAAGCACAGAAATATCATAAGAGCCATTGCTTTACATTTACTCTTCAATACGCCAATAAGAAAGGCTCATTTTATTATACGTGATTGATTTTATCATAAATTTTGACCATTTTATACATAAACATTTGTTCAATTGTAACGATCGAAGCCCCGTCGTTTTCTACGAAAAATTGAAAGAAATAGCTTAACAAATAATTAATATCAAATACTCTTATAATTTGGTACAAAAAAATCGCTTAAAATCTATTATTTAAAACTTTACCAAATCAAATATAATCACACTACATGTCTAATTCCTCAAAATTGTAATTAATAAACGATATAAGCTTATCGGAAGTGTATTTAAATAATCTTTAAATTACCATTTCTTTCAAATTACAGTCTACACTTCTGACTGTCGATATACACGAGTTACGAATTGGAAAAGAAATACAAAATTTATAATAAAATATTTGTACGAAACTCAGTAATAATATCTTGGAAATTTCATATTTTAATAATTTCAGAATATAAATACGAAATCCGGTAGGCATTAAATATTTTTAGGTTCGAAATGAAGAATATTAGAACATCAGGAATTGATTACACGATACATTAAAACTTGTAACATACAAAACGCAATTGAACGATTAAGGCGTAATTTTTCACGAAAAATCTTAGCAAACATAGCCATGTATTTTTCCTACATGTACATATATATATATATTCCAAACTAAAATGTCGAGACCCGTTAAAATATTTACTATGAATTTTTTGATAAAAGCTCCAACCTTGAAGCGACACGAGTTGGACGCAAGCTAATGTATAATATTCGTAAAATTTGTTTTCTAATCCCTCGATTCCCTTCAACCACCAAGTTAACCAACCGACCAACTACCTACAAAGAAATGGTACAACGACATACCCAGGCGATGTGATTACGAGACGGTGGTTGTGCAGCGAGGAAAAAAAAAGAGAAGAGCGAGAAAACAGCTGAACTCGAAAGGGAGCGAGACTTGCTCGGTCGCACGTTCGCGATCTCCTGGCGACTCGTTCCCTGCCTCCTCGCCTTACCTCGCGCGCGAGCTTCGCCCAGATAAAAATAATAAATCATCGCTCTGTGGCTGTCTCGCGCCCGCCGCATTTGCCGATTTCCCGGTATCTTCGTCCCGATACGGAAATGGGCACGTGGATACGTCCGCCGCCTCCCACCCCCCACCACCACCTCAACCACCACCGCCGCCGCCGCTCTATCCCTCCCCTCCCTCGCGCTTATTCTACGAGTCTCACCCCGCCGCCTCTCTCTCCTCTCTCTCCGCCCGACCGCCGCCCGACCGCCGACGGTGCGGGGCTGGTGGGGTGCCGAAGGGGTTGGTGGGTGGTGACCGTATCTTGGAGCGCGGCGAGGGCCGATTAATAACGAGCAGTCGTTAACCGGTAGAGTGAGTGAGACACGGTGATAGCGGTCGGCTGGGGCGATCGGTGCGATAGGGGTACGGGGTTCGTAGGAGGGGCGGGAGGGCGAGATGATAAGGAAGCGCTGTGCACCTCGCATCTCTTGTTATTTCTGTGTGTGCGGCTCCGCCGAAGCGGATCCTTATGTCGTTTAGACGGCGTAGAAAAGAATTGCTCCTTAATGCGAGATAAAATATCATCGAGGGAAGAATCTATGATAAAATGGCCACAGTCGTATATTGACTATATTTTCGGCAAAACTTTTGGTTGATGTAATACTTTATTGGCTATAGTTATAGCGTATTCGTGATGTGTGAAACTTGTAGAGGCGGACGAGAGAGAGAGGGAATGAATTTTTCAACTAAATTGCAGATATAGACGGTTACAAAGCTCGTTTCCAGTCTTTACATGGATCATTGTTCTAGACAATTTCGAATCCAGGATATTTAGGGCGGTTTCCTCAAGGAATTAACGCATGACTATTTATTATTTTACATTCCTTAACGACTGTACGTAACTTTTGAAAATCATAGTAATTATATTGCACAGGATCCGAATGGGATAGCAATGAGGTTTTCAATGAAAGATATTGGCCAAATTACATGAATTACAGGCCAACTCAAAAGTCCCGCTTTAACAAATAAAATGCAGATTTCTTTTTTTAAAGAGCCTTATATCATTGTATATTAGTATTTGAGATTGAGAGTAACAAACAAACATTGTAGCGAAACATTGTAAACGAGAGAGTGTGATAAAGTGGTCACGTACACATCGCTTAATTAACTTTAAACGAATCTTTTATCCACAACTTTGAAAATACCGCACGTATTGAAGACAGAAGAAGTCTGCATTTTCTCGCAAGCACTTACATTAGTATATTGCAATTATTTACATTAATGTATTACGGCAAGACTTGCAATCGCAACAATTGCAAAAAAGAGAATTGCAACAATTCCCTTGGCAAAGAACTAATTAGAATTAAACAGCCTCGCACCTGCAAATCAACGCTGTGCGTGAAAAAAAAAAAAAGAAAAAAAATTTCAATACACTCGCAAATGTCATGAATAGGCAGAGCTGCGATTATCATAACCTCGAGTAACCAATATCACGGCTCACCATTGCGCTTTTCCATGGGTCGAGGAACGCGATGATGGTGCGTGCCGAGAGCGCGGGTGTCGGTCCCGCGAAAAACGTAGTTGCTGGTGGAGTCGGTGTTGGCTGGCTTATCGCGAAGTGCAAACGGTCGGCGCTTCGGCTCTTTTTAGGCCTCGTATCGTCCATTTGGCAGGCAGTCTTCTGATTAGGATGGATTTCTGCCTGGGCGAGGAACGCGAGGACGGCTACGATAGCGGCCACCGACCGCGAATTGAGAGAGAGACGGGACGCGTTGGGAGGGGATGGGA
>JAPYYT010002909.1:0-15038 GCA_030522565.1 Ceratosolen corneri | reverse complement strand
GAGGAATGCGCGTGCTTATTCTTCGCTTATTCCCCGTTGTCCCGCGGTAGGTGGTTGGGGTTGGGGTTGGGGTGGAGGGTGGAGGGTGGAGGGTGGAGGGTGGTGGGTGGGGGGTGGGGGGTGCAGTTCTCGAGTAATGCTGGGCAAACACGACGCACCGAATTGCTTAAATAAAACTCGTAGGAAAACATCTCGAGCTTTTTGACCCTTAAATGCTCGACTTGGACTCGAGGAGTTGCTATTTTGAGCACTCGTCTTGAGAAGTCCGACCCTTAAACTTGCAAAGTCTATTAAATATCGTGTTATGAGTATAGCGCAATCCAAAGGGCGAAATACACTGTAGTAATTCTTGAAATTTTGTAAGAAAGGTTCGTTATAAAGATGGGGTTTCCTCCTGTGGCTTGCCTCTTATATTCGATATTTTCGAGTATTTTTACGCATTGCCTCTCCTTATTTTAAGACTTGCGTATCATACGTTCCCATTCCCGCTGAAAAATTCGCCTTTCGTATTTTTTTAATAATATTTGAATTTTGTTGATGTGTCGACGGTTTAAGGCTAAAAAAACTTTCGCCCTCTGCAAACTACATTTACAGTGCAAATATATTCATACGCTTTTATATAATAGAGTATGTGCTTATATTATTACACTTGCTTACATACGTTAAATGAAATATCTTAATTTCAGAAAACATTTCACTTCTTCTGTCTAAAATACGCTTTAATATACGAACGCGGAGAATTATGTTTATGAAATTTTACGTATTAATTTGTGTAAAATGTGCAAGCATTGCTTTTCGTAAATAAATTTCTCTAACTTGCACGTTGTTAAAATTTCAAACAAGTATTATCATTTACAATAACGATTATTTGCATTGTCACCGATAAATCGTATTATTATTGGCATTAATAGCCGCAAAAACGGTCTAGTTGGAAAAAAAAAATCATAATCATTGAAACGTACGAATGAAAAAAGTCAAATGTACGCCAATATTAAGAATTTCATTAATTTTGTGATTACGAAGCAAATTATTGACGTGATAGATTTTACTGCTTTTGTTTTTGGAAAAATGCTTGTACTATTATCGATAAATTCATTAAGGAAAATATATTAAAATTTACATCATTTTGGCATCGGCGTCTTTTTTAATTCCGTAGATAACAGATTTGTTTGCCTCAAGTCAGTACGTCCAAGTCGACTAATTTAATTATTCTTTTTATTAGATTTCATTCACCCGTGAACGAGTATCGAGCAGAGAATATAATAAATAGTTTGGTAATTTTTCAACTCAATATGGCCATCCAAAAATATAAATGCCTTTCCAATTAATTGTCCTTTACAACAAAACTCGGCGATAATTTCAATCGGTAATGGGGTCTTTTTTATTTTTGAATTTCGGCAAATTATTGCATTGCTCTTCAAGTACTCGCGATCGAATTTTTTTTTTTTTTTTTATAAAATTCGTTTATTATTTATTCGGTGGGCGGCCAGTTATTTATAATAAATAAGCCCTCATTGCTTTATTAAAATAAATAACGATAATAATAAAGTGTCGTGGTATTTAATAATGGACTCGGATAGAAGAATAAACGATCATAGTAATACAAAACTATACAATTGAGAATGAAAGGGAAAAAATGTAGAGTGAACGAATCGTTAAGCATTAGGCGCTTTAAAGGAATATAAATGTAAGAAAATGCTTGAGAGCGAGAGAGAGTTGATAAACGTGGAAAGGTGTGGAGGGGAAAAAAGGTTGAGCGCAACGACTGTGAACGAGGGGAGTGGGGAGGGGAGAGCCACCTCATGTAATAAAAGAGGTAGACGTAGATGTAAAAGTAAAGCTGCCAAGTAGGTAAGGTGGTGCCGGTGCCGCTGATTCTGCCTTCTGCATTTCCCCCTGGGAAATTATTGACAGTCAGCGAGGAAATGACGTCGTAAATATCAAGTCCCGGCGAACTAACCCCTCTTCTTTCTCCGCTCGCTTGCTCTCTTCCCTTATTTTCCTCACTTCCGCTCTGTTCTCTGCTCGTCGCGCGCGGGAGGAAAGCCATTGCCAGCTCGTCCCGTCCATCTCTCTTCTTCTTCTTTTGCTTCTTCTTCTCCTGCTTCTTTTGCTTCTTCACTTTTGTGTGTCGTTGTCGTCGTCAGCGTCCAACCCTCCGCCCCCCCCGCCCCCGACTCCCCCACCCCACCCCCAGTCCCACCCGCCCTTATCATCTACTCGGCGCGGCACTCTTTTGTTTTCTCGTCTTCTTCAATCAGCACGAAGCGTTGTGAATCTGCGAATTGAAACTCATCGCGATGCATTCCATTAGAAAGCAGCGGCTCGTACAGATAGTTGCCCTCGTGGATTTCACTCGCTACCCGTAGATTAATTAGATTGCCTTACATTGACAAGATTGATGTACATGGCGATACTGTCTTTGTTCACGTTGGAAGCGGCATTTCAAAAGTCGATTGCTCGGGCCTGGAGAATATTTACAGATAAGTGCGCTGCAAAGTATAAAGGCCATTCGTTGGCGGAAAGTGAATGTTTGTCGCGTCGAGCGACCTTCGATATTAATAGAGTCGATTGTCTTGCTCGCCACAACTCCAATCTACACTTAATTCCAAAGGTAAATAGGCGAAAATGACGGCACGAATCTTTCTCAACGGACGTGAAAATCGTACACACGCACACCAAGACACGGAGGCCCCGACTAATCTGCATTTCGTTATTTCCAACAGTTATACGAGCTTCGAGAGCAGAGGCTTCCATCAAACTTTCCGGAACTTTCTTTGGATATAAAAAGAAATTCGAATGGTTAATATTAAAGTTTCTCAACATTTCTCAAACTGCATCCTTCCACCAAACTTCCATCTGCGCCTTTGATTTCACGCGCCTTCCTACCTCAGCCTCATCGCCCACCTAACCCACCTCGGCCAAATCAACGAGACGCGCATTCCCATAAACACTCTCGCAGTCCGACGCACTTCCGCTTCGACAATGTCGCCTAATGAGGTGGCCCGCGAGCCGGCATCCTCCCCATTGAGCACCATTACCAAGAACAATTGGCTTCGGTGATTAGGGAGGCAGATTGGAATGCGACATTTTTCAGCCACTTCTCACGGCATGGAAAATATTGCGGGAAATTGCGCGTCTCCCGTCTCCGGCTCCGCGAAAAATCCGAGAGAATCGAGAAGCCGATAGCGAAAGCATTGTGTCCCATGGTGGGCGCGAGAGGGGCCGACGCTCCGGCTATTCATTAAGAATAAAGGATGAAACAGAGAGCCGAACAAAGGAAGAAAAGTACTCCTTGAGTAGGAGCAAGCGCGTTTAATACAAGAACCAGGACCAGTATCTTTTATTCCCCCCGCCTCCCTCCCTCCCTCAGGCCTTTTTTATTCTCCCTCCCGCGCGCCAACGAGGAGAATTCCGTGCGTCGCGCGCCCATGAACAAGATGAGCGACGACGCATCGTTTCGTTCGAATCGCCCACCCACCCACCCACCGCCACCACTCGTCCTCCCTCCTCCTCCTCCCGCCTCTCCGCCATCCCCTTGTCAATTTGTCATTACGGGACTGTATTTTAATAACAACAACGACTCGACTGGCCATTGGGCCTACTCTACTTCCCTACTCTACTCGCGCGGGCCTACGACTGCGGCCGAGCAATTTTCGCTCCCATTAGTGCGAGGGCCGGCGCTAAGATTTATTTTATCTCGACGAAATCCATCCCTTTGCACATCACGCGTGCTATTGCCTGAGCTCGTGCTAACGATTAGCACCGGCTTGGCCTAATTATTTCCTTCCGACATTACAAAGACCTTACCTACCCACCCCGCTTCCTAATATACGAGCTCCGAAAGATTTACAACAGATTTACACGAATAATTGACAAATCAACATCCTCGGCTCCCCATAAATTGCACAGCCTGCAATTATCGACAATCTTTGTATGCGCGATCCTTTAAGTGAGAAAATAGCCTTTGGCTGCTGGTCGATCGCAAAGGCGAAATATAATGCCGCCGTTTAATTGGCGCAGCTCTAATGTACTCGGCTTGCAATTGAATTTCCTAATTATGCTTTAACCCTCTTTACAATACCTTGAAACTCATAAACGAAAATAAACATAAATCGAATGCCTGTGAAATTTTCTGATATAACCGACTCTCTCTTGTTTGAGTTTGAGATGAATGTTGCTCTACCACTTGGAATGTATAAATCACATTTTGAACTCGAGGATGAAGTTATTAGAAACAATTAGATCCCTGGAGAACGCCAATAAATTAGATAGCAATCGAATAATTTGATTAAATCGCGCAGAAAAAACTCTTAATTCAATTACTAGATAAAGTCCCTTTTCGATTCACTGCTCGGATCCAGACGAAAGATTAATGTCCGTATGATAGAGCTTTGCTTGGTGATAAGAAAGCGATTATGAATATTAGCTGATGTCAATTGATTCTCGAGTGAGTATTTTATTCCATTGGGACCAAAAGTATTAGAAATATCGAGGCGAAGGACACAAAGCAGCCAAGTTGAAGGAGAGAAAAAAATGCAAATAGAAGAGGAGTAGTAAAGAAGCTCGAAAGATATGCGAATGTAATGTCGAGAGATAAAAGGAGAAACGAGAGAGAGAGAGAGTGGATGAAAAGAGTAGGAAGAGTAGGAGATGACACGAAAGGGGGCGGGGCGCGCAATGCAAGTCAGCGCGACGACGAGATACACTGTGGCTGAGGGTAGTTATTATAATAAATTTGTCAGGGTTTAAGAAGCGGAAACTATTCAGAGCTGCGAGCTCTCTAAGGATGTGCTTATCGTTGCTTTTATTCAAATAGAAGTGGAGAGAAGACAACAAGGTACGTGCGTGCAAGCGAGTGCCGCCTCCGGTGAAAAAGAGCTCACGCACGAAAAAGGGAGAGACGGAGTGAGTGAGCGAGTGAGGGGGGGTGGGGGGATGGATCTTGAATCCTCTCCATATTTCCCGCAGTGCGCACTGAAGAGCGATGCGAACAACGAAAAAAGGAGGAAAGCGCAGAAATAAACTCGAAAACAATTTGTCTTTCCAAATGCGAAGGTCAGAGACGAGTCGTTGGAATAAAACTCCGTGCACTCGCATATATTCCCTCTCTCACTTGGTTGCTGAAGCCGCGTATAAATATAATGCGAAGGAGATGAGAAGGAAAGGCAAAGAGAGAAAGAATTAAATGGAAAAGTGATGGTTTCGCGGCCCCCCGGTACCCGAGCGATCATTGAAATATGCGCGCGCGCGCGCGCACACGCATAGAGGCGCATTATCCTCGTGCGCGGCGCAATTGGGGGGAGGCGCTACGCGTCTTTGCCCGGCGCGACATAATATGGAGGTTTATCTTGTGGAATCATGATGGCTTAGCAGGGGGTTACTCTCGCGCACAAATCCTCCTCCCGTGAGCGGTGCATCCCATTCCTAAGACTCGGCTTTCGTATTCCTGTCGTGTTTACGTCCTACCGTACTTCATCCCCCCACCCCCACCCCGCCTCACCGCGTTCCGAGCCGCTCTTTTTTGACTTCCTCTTCATTTGGGCTGACTTTTCGTCTCGTACTCCGCCTCTCATTTTTCTTACCGACTCCCCCTCGTGCTCCGGCCCATAATAATAAAAGCAGATTTGCCAGCCATTGCCAAGGAGATTTCCTGCTCGTGGAAATTCGAGAGGTCGTGCGTGAAAAATCAAATGCTAATCGATTTTGTCTTCTTCCACGCTACGGAGGATTAATGTCTGTATAAAAGCTGGAACGAAGGTGACGAAATGTAATCAATCACATTATGCGCTGCTTTGCATTTGATGTTTGCGCCGAACCTCGCTAGTTTATTTCTCTTCCAGACTTATTTATAAACAGATTTATGGCTTATACGCGCGCACGCACGCACGCACGTACGCACGCGCACACGCACACACAAAAACACAGACACGCACACAAAATATGCGCGCGCGATAGAAATAAGCTCTGCTTTTGTATAGTGTGAAATGAGTTTATAAATAGATGTCAATCAGTTTCTTGCAATCATAAATCATAGGATCGTAGAAAATAATTATCAGTCAAACTTCTCGAGATAAAGATTGTCATAAATTTAGATAATAAATATATCTTGATTTCGTTAATATCTTTAGTGCGTAGTAACAATTGTCAACAATAGTCTTGAGCTCTCACTTCTGCTGTGTGTTGTCAATTTCTTTTACAGTTGAAGCAAGCAGCACAATTGAAACGCATGTATTTATGGCAATATTGACTGTAGCTTATACATTCAGCTTGAGAAAGCCTAAATAAGGACCAGGATAAAGATAAGGATAATTATAATTATTATGAGAATAATAATAAATGCTTAGTAGGAGGGAAGTACAATACTCGGGAATAAAGTGCCATTACTTTGCTATCTAGTCGCAGCCAATGTCAAGTCCAATAAACGAAAGATATTACCTCCCGCGACGCCTTCTCTCCCAATCTTGGATAAACACACCAAAAGTCATTTATAGGGAAATGCATTTTATTGTTCTCGAAGCAGCTTTATTTAGCCTACACGTTGACAAGGCGCTTAGACGCTAACGGCGGGCGCGTGCGCGTGTGTCTGTCTGTAACAATCGCTCATTGCACTTTGCCAATGTAAGCCCAGTGTACGCCAATAGGCACACTATAAATAAGGAATAATAAATAAAAGTATCGCCCAAGTACATGAGGAGTCTGAGGGAAGGCAGGGCGGGCGAGGAGCAGCAGCCATAAATTCATCTTGAGACTTGGCCCTTTGAAAAGTTTGTGGAGTTTGTAAATGTTTAGCGATGGGCGCGAAATCACCTGTCAGTCGTGTCAACATTGCACAATCGAATCCGTGGTAAAATTGGAGACGTCTCGTTATCGATTTCTCGAGAAACCCATGCCCGGACCATCCGCAGCAGCCTCCACCGACCCTCGTCCCCAGCGCGTAACTTCAATAACTGGGTATCAATTACAGAGGGTATAGGTGTCGCTCGCCCAAAAAAAATTATTAGAATCAATAAGATCTCGTGGAAGGCCTGGAGGGAGACTTCGACATACAATACTTGAGAGAAGTCTCTGTCTTTGTGATGCTGAGAGCAGGAGAAAGGTAGGAGAAAGGCAGGAGAAAGGGGCTCATAAATCATGCGATATCGGGGAATAACTTTTAGCGAATCTTGCCGCGACAAAGGCTCCTATAAATTCGGATAATTCATAGAGAGTTTGGCTTACTTAAGCCGATATTAACTATTGGGAGCAATTGTTTGGCATTGGTTAGTAGTGGCAGGAGTTTATCGACAGTTTTGCCACTCTAAGTACTCGGCGGCCAGTAAATACAACTTTATATGCTCGTAGAGTGACCAGGTCACTCACGATCGACACACGCGCATGCGCGTCGTAAAATTCCAATTGAACTAATGCGCCTGTTGTTTGTTAAGTTGACAACTCGAGGCCATTATCGCTCCACGCACCCAAGCAATCGCTCAAACTGATATTCTCATGTCGCTTCATCCTAATTTCGCAGCTTCAAATTTAATTTGGCAGTAGGAGCGTCCAGGCATCCACGCCGAGTTTTTAAAAATTGTGAAATAATTTGGAAAACTAATTTGGAGAACAGTAAGTGCTTTAACGCTGCCAAGTTTCGACCCTCGAAAACTTTGCCCAAGATAAACGATGAAAAATTTAAACAACTTCTCTCGGAAGAGACATACATTTACGAAAATACTTGATAAAGCCGTAAGAAAAAAGAAAAAAGGAAGCACATAGAGCCAGAGAGGCAAGACAGTGCGAGAGCAAGAAGCCTCGAGGTTTACACCCCCCCTCCCTCCCTCCCTTCCCCCGACCCTCCACCCCCTCCCACGCCATCCCATCACTCTCACTCCACTCTCTCTCTCTCTCCACTCTCTTGAGGGCACACGCGCTATTCTGCCGCCGTGAATTTCCGGCGTCGGAACTTGTCTGGCTCGGTGTGCCCTGTCATCCCGGGGGCATTTGCGCAATATCTATCCCTCCGTCTCACTCGCTCCTTCTGTATTTGTCTCTGCCGTGCGCGACTATTGTGCCGCCACGCTTATAAGCGCACCCAGATAAAGAAAGCGAGAGAGAGAGAGGTTTTGTGAGAGGCGCTGCCGCGACTCGGCCCCCCCAACAACTTTCCACCCTTCTTCCTTCTTGAATGCGAATCAGCCGCGAGGAAGCAACGACTCGAGGAGGACGGATGTTTGCATCTTCGTGTGTGTATCTAATTTTACGAGCTTTCGAGCATCTCAGCCGAAAACCGACCCCATTTCCTTCATCCTTCGCCTTTTTCTTACGTCTCCACTACACACCCTCATCGCAGCACATTGTGCTTCCCCCGACTGGGGGGGTGTCTCTCCGCATCTTAGATCCGAGGTGTCTTTTTTTATTTTGCTCTTCCTCTCTTATCTGGCTAGCCAAATATCCCTGCCTGTACAAACGAAGCGACCACTGAGGCGACGCCACGTAAAATCAATAAGAGCGCGCATTAATCTAGTATTTTCCTATTTCCCTGTACGGCACATACGCTCGTGAGCGGGAGCTAAGACTTTTCCAGACAAACATCAAAGACGCAATCGATGACGAATGGCCGGCCAAATAAATGGCTTAATATGTCAATGCGTTGAAAGTGCAGTTTATTGTAATGTGTTTGGCGTCGATGTGGGCTGTTTGGTCTAGGAAGAGAAAATCGAGGGAAACTCCGTTGGTATCGTTGAAGCTGAGAACCACCGTCACCTCGAACATTGCATTCTTTCGGGCATCAAGTGTCATTGACTTTCATGTCAAATTTCGTGCAATACAATATATAATATTGCAAGCAATCGATCGTCTCATTGAAACTTATGTGACGAGCAATCAGCCACCATAACAAGTTTGCTCCAAATTTCATTCGGCCAATCATTTATTTGCTCGTGAGGAATAAAGTCCAATGGACATTGTGATGAGTGCAGCAACTGAGCCTTATCGTACGGTGAGTGCTGATGCCACTGGAAATTACAATGAGCGCACATACACTCGGCAATGTTTAATCGCGCATTCGCATTTCGAATACAATGAATCATCGGGAATGTTGGATTAGTCGGAGGATTTGAAACAAAGTTGGCCATCTCGACAATTAGCCTGCGAAGGAAAAATATCGCATTCCCAGTCTATCGGACGATTGTCGTCTACGTCGTCTACGTCGTCGTCGTCTCTCTCTCTCTCTCCGTCTCTACCTCGGCGACTCGGCGGAAAATAAGCGAGAGCCGGTATTCCGTGGCGATAAAGTGCGGGCCCGCTCGCTTGGGCCCCCGACAGGACAAGGAAGCGGATAAAGCTCCGGTTCGCGGGAGCGGGATAAGCGAATAAGCAGGGATGCGCTTGCACGGCTATTAATTTCAGTTCGTCTCGGGGCAAAAGACAAAGGATCGCGGGCTCCTAGCGCAACATCACCGCGAGGACGTTTCCATGGGAAGTTTTATTTCCACAAATCGACGTGCGCCGGGATCGTCCTCGCAGCTTTGTATGCATATGTAAACGGCAGAAATAGAATTGCGGCCATTGTGCACCGCGGCTTACAAGGACTCGGAGAGAGAGAGAGAGAGAGAGAGAGAGAGAGAGAGAGAGAGTTGGTGGCCGCTCGTGTGCGAGCGCCATCCCTCAGTGTCCGCGGGGGCAAGTCGCGCTCGGGATTCCGAGAGGACTGCCGACGAGTCCGGGTATTTAAGACGCATGTCGAGGATGGCCTTGTCGCGCCACTGCCGCCCCCGAGGTTTTTCGCCCGAATCTCGAAAGCCCGAGCTACGTCCTTGGCCTTGCTTCCCCGCGCTCCTCCAACGTCGGTTGCACGCTCAAGAAGATTTGAAGAAGGGGACTTGGGAGGGGTGGGGAGGAAGTCCATTTGGGTGCCTCGGGGGCCTTGTCCAGGTGTCAAATCCCTGTCGTCCAGGACCCCGTGCACGTGTCAATGAGGCGCTCGCTTGATATTACGCTGCGCTTTCCTTTGTTCCTGTGGGATGGTCGAGGTATTTGACGGAGCGACGAAAGCAGCGTGTTGGGGCTCGAGTGAGTGTGCGTGTGAGTTGGAAAATAAGAATCGCTCGGAGTTGAGGTGCCGGTGATGTTTGAGCAGCAGTTTATTATTATTTACGTTTGGGATATTTAATAAAGCTCGTATTGATATATCATAATTGCATGTGCACGACATTTTCGAAAATGCTGCTGGTTAAGGGAATTTGGCAAATGATGATAATTTTCACCGACTTATGCTTTATTATTGCCAAGAGAAACGCAATGCCATTTGATCGCATTCGATGTTTACGAAATTCAGGAAGTATATTAATAAATGACTTGATCTCAAACAATTTGCTTCACTTTCTAATCTACACTGTAGGCGTTAAACTGCTTTATGTAATTAAATATTACTACGCACTTTTCATATGTTTGAGGCTTTTTTTACTGTCTTTATAGAAATTGTTTTTATAGAAAATTTATGAGAATGTTTTAATTACTACATTTGGCTCGTGTTTTTTTTATATCTTTGTTGTTCAATACTTCAATGTGAAATATTCATAAAATTTTCTTACCCAAGTTAAGTTTAAAATATAGACACGAAGATATCAGCTTTTTAAGCATCACTTTTGAATCTCATATCAGTGACGGCTTTGAAATTTATTATTATTATTATTATTATTATTATTAGTTTTCTTTTTTTAATAGATAGGTGCATTTAATTATTTCTCATTTTCTGAAATTCAAATTGGATATTCTAATTAGAGTACGGGGATAAGTAATAAGTTCTACGCAATACTCTCTCTGTGACTGATACAAAAAATGCATTTAAAAATTCTTTACAATGCAAATATATATATATATATATATATATATATATATATATATATATATATATCATATTTATAACTTGAGATTATGTCGAATGAATAAGAATGAATCTACATTTCCCTCGCTTAACTATTTTCTGAAGTATTATTTTGCAACTTTCTTACTGTATTATATGTGTGTATATATGTATATGAAGAAACTTGATGAAATCGAACTCAAATTAAAAACGATATCGTTACAATTTTATGGACTGATGTTATTTAAAATTAATAATTTCGATATTAAACGAATAAATGTTGCAGTTTGTTAGAGTTATTAAATGCGTGTGTGTGTGCGTGTGTGTGTGGGACTTTAACTTTCCAATATTGATGGTGTTTGTAAAGACAGTGTAATAGCAAAATGGTCTAAATAATGTATAGATTGGCGTTGCCAAGTGCCACTACTTCCTTCTCGTGTATTTTTATTTAGTAATTGTCGATTGTACGAATAAATATCGATTGTCGCGTGAAAAATGCATAAACGCAAGATGATGGTTTTCATTGGGAATAGTCCTGTTACAGACATAAAATATTGATGGACATATATCGGAGAGGCGACGGGCGGGAGAATAATTTAATTTTTAATAAAAATCTATATCCGCGAGACATGACAAATGAGTCTATCGCGAGGTGATTGAGCATTGAAATTAATATGGCGGATGCGGCATTGCTCCTCGGCGCCTCTTCTTTTTCCCCGAATTACGAGGGCAATCACGGCGAGGTGGCGCATGAAAATTCGTCTGCATCAGTTTCACATACACGATTATTTATTTATGGGACTTGGGTGCACGGCTACATTGTCATCGTGACGCATTAAGGACGCGAGGACAATTATAGAAATGGAAGTTGGCTCGCTATGAATTTCGATGGCAAAGAGTTGACGAGACATGGAAGTGTCATTTGGGTTATAACGCAAAGTGACTGTGCGCTCGGCAAAACAACTTTGATAGAAATTAATATGACGTCTGACAAATTAAACAGTTGCGCGCACAATACTTAGCAACATGGAAGAAAATGCTTAGCGATGAAAAATTGTCTTTTATACGCAAAGACTTGACACATGTCCAATTCATTACTCATCTTCGTACAGTTTTCGAGATAATTTCTAGGGCTCCTGGAAGTTTTGTCAAACGAATTCTTGGTTTGACTTTGCAATTTGTATGTAAATTTTTACATAAACATACAGCACTGCACAACATAATTTACTATCATATTTACATCGATACTTGATTTCCCATAAGGCAAACTACACTCGATAATTATGACATTTCTCATCAAATTTACAAATTCTTGAGAAATAATAATTTGATGTGCACGTGTGCGATGATGTGTAAATGACACGTAGAGGTATATTTATTTATGGATAATTATCGAGGTAGAAGGCGACATAATCGTTAAATTATGTCAATTATTAGCTTTATTCGTGTTTTTCCTTTTTAAAACTATTTATTTTTGTTTCTTGTTTTGTTTTGTTTTGTTTTTGTTTATATACAAGCTCCATTATATTAAATTTCATTCGCGTATGGTTACTTTATCGATATATTTACTGTTTTAGCAATTTACATGCCATTATAATGGAAAATAGGAAAAATATTTATTATAATAACTTGTTACGAGTAATTATAATGTTAAAAGTATATAGGACTTTGGCACAAAAGCTCGTTGCAACACTCTGCGGTAATGAAATAATATATTTTAATGACTTTATTTGCTGCCATTAATATGGGATAGTAATATGGGATATTTTACCTTTTAGAAAAACACACACATTGTTAATAGCTTCCCATAATGACTCTAATTATTTTTTTTCCCTTCAAATTATGGCTTGATTATGTTGAATTGTTTAATGTGAGTTAATGTATGTTTAGTAAATGTCGTATTATTTAGTTGGAGTAATTACATTTCTGTAATTACGTTAACGTATTGCTCTTGAGAGTTTTACGAAACTCACTTATATATACATATATATATATATTTTTTTTTGTGCGCGCGCATGTTTATGTATTATATACATTTTTCAACATAATTGACATAAAATTACAAAATTTCGCTTCATAAGGAATCAATTTTTAACCAAATTAGCTTAATATTAACGATATCAATAATAATACAAAGCCAGTGTTGCGTTCTTATATACTTAGCCTACGATTATTTTACCAGCAGGAATTAAATTATAAAATGCCATTTATTGTCATTCAAAATATGTTTGTAATAATGATTAGAATCTTTGGAAATCTTTCTGTTTACGTAGGGTTAAGATTGTATTGTGAAAGGTATGCGGCCTCAATACGCTCAAGTCATTGAATAAATTAAACTATATTTCAGTAATCTCATTTAAAATTTAGGAGCTAGTTTTTCTTACCCGATGGTTATCGCATATTTGCATAATAATTTACATGTCAAGATATGCGCGAGCTTCTGAAACTGTCAACTTAATTCACTCGACGGTCTCATAGGGCGCGCTATCTCAGAAAATTCCGTCCCTCCGTCGCTTTCCTCATATACGATACAGAGGACCTGCTGCTAGATGAATTAGCATATATATATATTCAAGAGGAACGAAAATCGAAAGGAGAGAGAGAGGGAGGGAGAGAGAGCGAGTGGGACGGAAAGAAAACGAGCGAGTATAGCAGCTATGATCCTCTGACCCTACGAATTTAATTGAATGAAGATGACAATTTGATTATCGCTTTCAAAAATTGACCCTCGCACCCGCAAGGGCAATATGCGCGCAACAAGGATGGATGAAGATTGAAGGAAGGAAAGAGAGAAGGTCGTAAGAGTAACACATGCGTGTTACGGAACATCGAAATCCCCCTTCTACTCATCATTCCACCCACGGGCCTTCTCACCTGCGTTCCTTTATCTCTCTCTCTCTCTCTCTACTTCTCTTTCGCCTCTTTTCCTACCGTCCGTATTGGGAAGAAATGTAATGTCTGGGCGCCGCCTTCGCTCGAGCGCAGATATACGCGCGCGCGCATACATATATACACAATGCAATGAATGGGCGTCGGCAGGAGCGGCTGCCCAATAAGAAGGGGGAGGAGTCCACCCAAGTTCTCTCTGGCTTTCTTACTACTCCTTGATCCTACGACATCAAAATGTAAAGTGTATCGTAGCCTGAGGTGCGTCAGGTGGTCCCGATCTCGCTTTCCCACGGACTTTTGCCTCTATTATATCATTCGATCACAATGAAACACATCCAGAGAAGAAGTTCTTTATCTCTCTCTTTCCCGGCCTGCCATTCCTGCCCTCACTACTAACCCAGACCGCGCGGAGAGGCGAGGAGCAAGAGTTGCACCTGCACCTTCAAAGCTCGCAATCTTCTTCTTTTCCTTTTCCTTTTCCATCTACCTTCCCCCCCTCTCCCGCCACGAATTATCCACACTTTGCCACGCTACTCCACGCCAAACGCCTACTCCTTGCCAAAGCCCGCCACTGATTGGACTAGTTTATTTATTATCAGCTGCTAAAGATTGTGTGTCTGAATTTACGAGGGTGTGCCTTCTTCTTACGAGCTTTGCTTTCTCCTTATTGACTCTAAACATTGGTCCTTTTCGATTTTTCAAGCCGTTGCGATACGCGGCGCTGAAGCATCAATAGCCACTCAAATGGCACTTTTAAATCTCAATTTTATGCGCACGTAGCAACTGAACTCGCGGCCAATCATCGTCTAACAACGCGATTTCCAAGCTTTTCGGTAGGGACGATCTTTGCCTCGGATTATAATTAAGCTCCAGAACTACCAGGAGCTTCAACTCCCTGTTAGCCGGAATAATTATAAGCAGTTAATATTTTGCAGGTTAATGTCTGGCCGCGCGGTCGGTAATTAACCGGAAATGGGATATCAAGCCAGTATTCCGTGCGCCATTTTTGCCGAGTCTTATCGATTAGCGAGCAAAAGCATTAGAACGGCCGAGACTGTTGTGTGGCCTTATCGGCCATGTAATCTATCGCTTAAAATTATGATAACGCTCTTACTGTTGCTTGTTCGCGTCATCGATTTGCCCTTCAGCCCTTTTATAACACCGAGCCACACACACAACGTATATGAAGTGAATAGGATAAATGAAAAAGAGGCCTAGTTGGCCCGAGGCAAGTATCGATATAAGATCGAGGAGAGATCCCATTAATTGCTCTTATCATTGATATCATTTAAATAGGTAGCGTGCA
>JAPYYT010002908.1:0-28851 GCA_030522565.1 Ceratosolen corneri | reverse complement strand
TTATACAATCTATCATTAATCAACAATGACTGTTTATTGTATTTCAGTAGTTTTACGAATATATTAAGTAAGTGAAGAAGCAATCATATTATTTACCTAATATTGACACTTATTTTTTCAGTATCCCACCTACATTATTGAAGGAAGATATCCTATCGAAGGTGTTCGAGACCTAACTACCGGTTACGATAATACTCAGCCGGAAAATCGAGCAGTTTTACCTGTTTCCAATTCAAGTCAAATGATAACATTTACTTTTAAAAATGGGTTAGTTACCACTCTGAGAACTAGTGGTACCGAGCCGAAAATCAAGTACTATAATGAGCTTTGCGCTTCTCCGGATGAAAAGTACGTGTAACTATGAGAGAGAGAGAGAGAGAGAGAGAGAGAGAGAGAGAGAGAGAGAGAGAGATATCTTTCACACGAATAAATGTCTATTTTCATTAATATGTATTTTATTGTAGGGATATAGCGAAGCTTCAAAAAATTTTGACGGAAATGGTATCTGCTATTATCGAAGAGTTTTTGCAGCCCGAAGAAAATAACTTAATTGCTCGCAGCTAGTTTATATTCTATTCTATACCGTCATTAAAAAAATACTATTTAGAGAATATATATATTTATTATAATTATGAAAATAGCAATAGCGAACGAACCTCCTTTTTAGGCAAATGAATGCACAATAATTTTTAAAAATTTGTTATTAAATATATATATTGAACTTAATATGAATATTTGTTACGAATGTTTATATTAAAGCAGAAAGTTGAAGACCGTTCTTTAATTTTTTTGTTAATTTGGGCTTCATTAGAGCTTATAACGAATTAATAAATAAATTAACAAATCATTGTATGCTTAAATTGTTTATTATTTTCTTTCTTTATCTTTCTATAGCTTAAACATTTTTTTTTTTTACAAGATTGAATTTTCTTTTCGGATAGTACATTATTATTTACAAATATTGTTTTAGTAATTCTAAATTCTTTAATTAATTAACCATCATCAGTTTATGCCAATTAGTAATTCCTATTTGTGTACAAATATTAACAATAAGTGTTTCTTATTTTTTTATACAATTGCTTTTGTCGGCCTGTACTTGGAAAGTTATACACTGAAATTGCAGTTGATAATTAATTTACTCCTCAATATTATTAATTAAAAGTTATATATTGCCCATACTGACCTGCTCATCAAGAAAATGCTTCAGACTCTTAAGCTTACATTTGAATCCATTTTCTTTCAACATTGAATGCAAAGGTTCTAAGGGTAAAGGCTGGTACATCAAAACTTTCGTGTATAATTCCTTATTAGATTTTATTAGCCTGAAGAAGGCATCTTTGATACTCATAGTATTTTCCAATGTATCGGCAATATTGGGTTCATCATTATCTATTTCTTCTGCCCTTGACGAACTATAAACGTTATAAAATATATTACAAATTAATTATTCGTAGTGCAATAATTATGCGTGTGGAATGAAAAAGATATTCGACGTTTCATGACCCACCAATTCTTTAAATTTTGTACTACAATTGATTCGCTGTTTTTTGGTATATTGCTTTTAAATTTTTTCCTTGAATTTTGATTTTTAAAAGGAGACTCTTCATCACTCGAAGAATCACTAATGGAAACTCGCTTCTGTGATAAAGGAACTGCTGGGTGTGTTTGATTGTAAATGTGATTCAATAAAAGTTTAGCCTTACTTCGACATTGGCGTTTTAGTCCAAATTTTCTCAGTTCCTTCTAAAACGTAAATTATACGACAATTTTGTACGATAATCGACGACAATACTTTAATATTTTGTTAAACAATTAATTTTTTCTTTTAAGTATTTACCTCCAAGTCGGGTGTTTTTAATAAATTATAATCAATAGGTGGTGTTACGTCTGCTTGATTGGATTTTTGTATACGTTTTTTATTTTGTTTTGGAGTCTCGAACGAGGATGATTTTTGTAAATTACATTTTTTATGCTCCCTTTCCTTGAAATTGTAACTCGATACAGATTTCACTCTTAGTTTTTTCGTTTTCTCGGAAAGTTGCACAAGTGATTCGTTGCGTTCTTTCTCATTGGAGTTCACTTGAATTTTTGAATTTTGCCTATTCTGACAGAGAATTGGCGAAGAAATGAAATGCGATATATATGCGTTTGCTGAATTTGAAAGCTTAGGCGAAATATTAATGTTTGTGTAGTTGTTCTTTAAAGAGAAGCATTGTGAATTCGATGCCCTTCTAGAAGTATTTAAACTTGTACTTAGGCTCGATAATTCATTTTGATTAATATTGTCTTTGGGGGCGAAGGAATTAATAGTATATTCTTTAAATTCTTGATTAGCAGTTGTATTAACATCAACCGAATTAAGTTCCTTATCTGAACTTTCCAGTATTTCAAGATCATCTGATTCGCTAGATTTATCTAAAATGTCATTGTCAAATGCACAGTGTTCTGGGCTAGAGATAATTGATATTGGGCTCAGATTTATAATTCTATTTTGACTTGATTGGCTCGTACTATTAGTAATTTTATCTATGTCTTGATGGGATTCTTGACAACGAATTTTCGATGCGAGTGAAGTTCTATCTTTAGCTGTAAAAAACGCGTCCGACGGCGAAATTCGTCCAATTGCAGCACCAATATTATCAATTTCTTTTGCTGATTCTTTAAGACGTTTCTCGTGCTTGACTTTATTATTCCTTTGCGATAAATTATTTCTAGTTTCTGCTACATTATACGTTAATCTATTACTGCTGTTTTCATCTGAATTAAAAATTGGGTTAATAATTTTGCTCTCGTTATCTTTTAAAATAGCTTTACTATTTTCTGTTGTAGATGTGAATGATTCATTCGATCGATTGTTAATTAAATCATATAAGTTACTATCAATATTCGATAAAATAGTATCGGATAATTTTAATTCATTTTTTTCTTTTTCTGTATTTCTAACCAAGCCACTCTTGTTGTAGACGTCTTCGTCGTTTAATATTATTTCTGGACTGTCTTCTGATTCCTCTCTCTCCGAATCAGAACAGAGACCTATGTCGTTAGTAATAAGGTTTCGTGTCTTAATAGAACTTCTTTGTGATAATATTGGTCTTGAAGTGCTGGGAAAAACATTGAAATCTAATTGCTTACGATATTTATCTATGCTGTTATCGTGTTTGTTTAATTTTTTATACCTCGAGTACATTGACATTCTGGATTCATTTATAGTTGTATTTTCAAGCTCATCGTGGCACATTGAAGATGATAAATCGAAATTTTTATATTTATCATACAAATCATTTTGTAAATTGTTATCTGAAAACTCATTCGTTAAGTTACATAGTTCATTACTATTTGAGAATTTTTTATACTTTTTAGATTTAGAATTATATTCTATTTTATTTAAATTTTTTTCTTCTTCTAAGACATCATTTTCAAGCATACTGATTCCTCTTTTATGCACTAGACTTTCATTTCCATCGTTCAACAAATACGTAAAAGAATCATTTTGATTTTTTTTAAGGAAGGGATTTTTTTTCCTCGTTTTAAAGTTTGAGATATCTGCTTCGGAGTCTGTTCCAGAATCCGTATCAAAAATGCCTTTAGCATTTTCCTTATGAATTTTGTCAATAAACAAACTTAAATTACTTTTGAGTTTATGCAGATTTTTCCTACTTGATGTAAAATCGTTGCCATTAGATTTCGAAGGAGTTATGGAAATATTTTTTATGCTATCATTTTTAATTATTTTTTCATCTGGCGTATCATCTAGTAACGTCTCTACATAAACTACTTTCTTCGGCGTAATACAGTCATTTAATTCTGATATTACATTATGCTCTGGAGTTATAGCTTCAGCTATCATATCACTTTCAGATTCATCTTTTATTGAAATAATATCTGAATACCTTTCAGATGATCTACATTGCGGAGATAATGTTTCAGGCATTTCCAAAATGTTTTTATCACAATTAATTGGAGACAATGACTTTGGAGTTACTGCTTGATGTACATCATCTATGGGTAAAAGATTAAAAGGTTTGCTATTTTTAGGATTAGAATGGTCAATATATTCAAAATGATTTATACAACTTTTTTTCATATTTTTTTGTGTTTGGTTATTTTCATTGATATTATAAGAGTAAATTTCTTCTTCGTTTCCCGATTCAAATAAATCTGGAGATTCTGGAATTTGCCAATCGAAGTCATTTTTTACAAATGATAAGTTAGAAGTTTTATCATTTATAATTCCCGACTTCTCGGGATCCATAGATAAAACAAATTTCTGCGTAGAGTTAATTGTTTCTATGATCTGAAAATAAATATAAAGATAAATACAGAGAAATAATGATAAGATATTAACATTATTTTAATTGATCTAATTTTATTTTACTTGTATTTCAGAAGAAACAGTTGTTTTAATATTTTCCGTTGATAGATTAATGGAAACCTGTTCAGTATTTACATTATTACTACAATTATTGATATTATCAATGCCTTTAATATTCTCATGATCTTTCGAATTTCTTGATTGAATTTGGTTTTGTTGTTCATTTAAATATAGAAATAAATTTTCCACTTTATATGATTTTGCTAGTTGTTCAATTTGAGAAATCAAATTTTTATTATCAAAGACTGTTATATTTTTATGAATATCACCACTATAAATGAATTCTAAAAATGCTAGAGCAGAAAGTTCATCGTTCTTAGACCAACAAATTTTATTTTTTATATGAGGATGGGTCTCTGATTCATTTGGTTCTAAATCAGCCAGAATATTTATACATTGTGCATAAAATACTAATTTATGAGCGTAAACATATTTATTATCTTTTACTAAAATAATAATGTCACTCTCTGTACCGTCATTTAAAATTTTTCCCCAATTGTAAGTAACAAACTTTTTAAAATCAAATCTCGTACATTCATTTTTAGATTCATTAATTAAAGACTTATTTAGTTCTTGATTTGCCTCATTTATAATACACTCCATTGGTTCGTGTAATATTGACTTATTTGATAAAATATCTTGTTCCTCATCTTTCACATCATTAGCTGAATTTTCGTAATCCTAATATAAAGTAAAACATAATTTATTCTGTTAATTTATAATGAAGTATATTAATGATACGAAAATGGTAATTTTACAAGAATATTACAAATACTGGTACAAATAGAATTTTGCATTCGTTTACTTACACTCGATTCATTTTCGTTTTCTTGCGATACAAAATATGGTTTTAAATCTTTGACATAAAAATCACATTTTTTCAATAATTTACTTTTATCCCACAGTTTGTTGTTCTAAAAAAGAAAAAAAATAATAAATGTTTAAATTTAATTTCAATCTCTAATCATTTAACCTATAAAATATAAAGAGTTATGAATGAGAATTGTGATGATTTAAATTATTTTCGATTTATATTTACCACTTGTTCAATTTCTCGTAGAAATTTATTTCTGAGAATAGTTGGTGATTTTGATGGAATCATTTCTATGTTTTCTTGAGGTTGTGTAAAAGCATCATTACCCGTTAAAATATAAGCTATTTTCTCTGCTAATATACGTTCGTTGTCTTCCTTTGATCGAGTTTGTAAAATTGTGGGCCCAAGTAATTTAGCTAATTATAAAAACTAAATGAAGCTTATGGTAATTAGAAAAACTTATTATTAACAATAATTTGAAAATTATGTTACTTTTTTTCGACGGCTTTGAAGTTAAATTGGTTTGTGGCTTGTTTGTCGTGAAGCCAAACTTTTGTAATGTTAATTTATGGTCTTCATCGGTCATATTTTTTACATATTCTATAGGTACACCAGTCAATAATGCGTTATGCTCTAATTCTTCTATCTGTTGCGCTTGATATAATGACTCTGATATTGCCAAAACTAATTGAAGTTGCGGATCGTCTTCTCTATTCTAAATAACAGGTGTAATAAAAGTAAAATAAGTTTCATTGAAGTAAATTAAATTCTATATTATTAGCAAATATAATTATTCAACATTGGTATAAAATTAGTGTTTTTATTTTATAAAGATCTCATCTTACAAAATCTTTGCTGCGATAAACTTTCTTCTTTCCTGGTATATTAGGTAACGGTAATAGTAGTCCTTTAGCCTTTTTCTCTTCAATTAACTGATCTTGTAACTGCTTTGCATTAAATAATTCTCTTAGTGAAACATTTTTTTTCTTTGCACAAGCTTTCATATGGCTAGTGCATGAAGCATCATCTTGAAAAAACTTTAAACACAGAGGGCATAGAATTGGTTTTTTAATGTCATTTTGATTACAAGTCGGTTGTTTAAAAAACGACGATTCTATTGTAGGTTGAACTGTATCAGAGCTATTTATTCTCGACTTAGTATTCGATCCATTTTTAGATTTTAAAATTTTTTTCTTAACTCGATTATCAATTTTAAACTTATTTAAAATTGATTTCTGTGCTATTCTTTTCTTCGGTGATTTAAAATCTAGCAGACTATCTTCTGCATTTGATGCATTATATTGATTTTCCTTGTATAATAATTTATCATCAGAGATTTTTATATTTGCATTATCTTCAGAATAACCTGGCTTATTTGCATCAAAGTTACTGCAAAAATCACAAGATAATAATATTGTGTATATTTTAATAATTTTTTGACATTAAAATCATATTCTAATAGATGTTAAAGGGAAGTGAAATACAAAACTAAATTAGAATCATTAATATTTTAATTAACAATAAAGTTTACAATGTATAAGTCATTAAAGGGCTTTTCGTATCTAGTCGTACCTGCTACTATTTAATTTGTTCGAATGTAAATCATATTTTGGTATTATGTCAGTGGTTTTATGTTTATCAGACTGCATTTTGTATTAATTTATAATTAATTTTTCTCATATTCTATATTTCTCCTGGCCAGAGCCTCTTTCACTAGAGGATTATTAACGAAGGCACGAGTTTCTAAATTGTCTTGAAATTCCTCCTTAGATATTCTGTATTTGAAAATTTTTCCTTGGAACCAAGAACTATACCTAGAATAACAAAAATCATACACATCATACTGAAGAAACACCAATGCAAAGTACAATAATAAAGATATTACGATGTTATGACGAATCCAGCAAGAACTACACCGCCGCAGGCCAATGACCAATAACAAGAGGCTAAGTTGGATGGTGTTCCTCCTAAATATCGTGGCTTTCCTTTCGAAAGATTCGTGGGATCGGGCCACATGTCGAAATTTTATCTCATACTATCACCATTAACTAAGTCTATCTCTAAAAAGAAACAACAATTTAGTCGCAACTTTTTTGTAAAATCCACATTGCCCTCGTAAATACTTACGCACATATTACAATTGTGTGTCGACGTTAACTCGCTGTTCCATTGCACAGAAGCAGTATTAATAAAGTTGCAGCTTTTGGCTAGCAATTGACTTAAAGTGAAGGAAACTTTGGCGAACGCAGCTAAAGCTTCCTCTTTATTATAATTCGTTCGGCTAAAATGCAAGGGGAAAGCAAATCGGCAGATGCAATGAAAGTCCAAGCTCATTGGATCTTTCAAATGCCCACAATTTCAGTATGGAGTTTCGAAATACGTTAACAATGACATAAGTCCCCAATGATATCGATCCTGAATAATCGATCATATATCGGTAATAAAGCGGCCTATTCAACTTCAATTCAAGAGCGAATCGCAAAATCTCTCTCGATAACTTATGGATGGGCAATTTGCTTCGCCTTTTCTTTTCGTAGATACGTTTTTAAAAAAAGGTACTTCCTACACACCTCTCCATCAGAGCTAAATTAATATCACATAATTTCGTCGTCTTTAATTCGGTTTAATTGGTCTGTTGGTGTGCTCCCATTTAAATGTTAAATTATTTATTAATTGTGCTCGTGACTAAACAAATAGGATTCTACGGCGGTATTTCGTATTGCGGAGAGTCGAGTATAAAGAGCAACTTTTTTCATAAAATAATAACAATGCGTTGGCCTTGAGAGCCAATGGGTTTAGACATCGTTTGCGCATGCCTGAAATACTCGGATCGTCCGCTCTTTTTATCTCTGGAGTGATCGTGTCATTTGTTCTGACAGAAATGCCGGATGCGTTTATCGATAAATTTCACGCCGTAGAAAGTCCGCTGCTAAATTACCATTGCCGAGGTATTTGCTGCGTAGTGAGCATTCAAAATATTTCTTTTACCTAAAAATTATTCGTTCTTTAATATTATCAAATTTCGTACATTACGAGGGCTGAATACGAAATGTTAAAAAGAAACTTTCTTGTCTTGTGGTAAGCTTGCGAATGAGCATAATTGTGTATTGTTTATTTGATGTTTTTATTTGCCATTGACGGCTCCGGAATAGCAGCACTCAAATTCTTTCTTATATTACCTTTGTTCTAGTAATTTTAATATTTAGTGTAAGTGGCAGACTTGTACGATAAGCAGATTCCAGCGATGGATACAAATTATAGATAGGAATTATATTACAAATGAATACATTTTATATTTTTACGAATATTTTCTTATTGTATATTGTGAGCGAGACTGTTTGAAAACTGGAACTGCTGAGCGGGGATGCGATAGCTACTGGGAAAATTAAAGAAGTTTGTAGGTTATAATGTGTACGAGGGATGACTTTTCATCGTAATCAAATAGTTTGGACAAATATCTTTATACCGATTGCTCAACATATTGCACATATTATACTTGCGTGGCTAAAGAGTCGTATAAAATGTTAGTTCGGCCTTAATAGCGCAGCAATATAATTATACAAAGTAATACATATAGCCCCGACATAATCGTAACTACATTTGGTTTAGTTTTCCTTGAAATAGTTAATCACATAGCGTTGATAAAATGTGTGCTTATTAATAAGATAATAATTATAAATTGAAAGTGATATTAATATGTTAATTTTATTTCAATTTTATTGAGCTTATTATTAAGAGATCTGTCTAAAAATATCGGTAGAAATTTAGCATTTAAAATAGTTGACAATGAATAGATATTAAATTTGTGCGATGAAAATTGTTGGTAAATGATTGTCAGTGTTGAAAGTGATGGCAGGTAGAAATACAAAGTGATCCAGAATCAAATGAGATTTATTTTTTACTGTATGGCAGAATTATGTTATAAATTGAATATTAATGATTGTTGTATTGAATCTCAGCTTTATTTTTGTAAGTTTATATACTCCAATTTTAGATATAAAAAGTAATACAAGAACATTGGTTTTATTATAAAAAGACAGCTATTCGAGTTAAAGTAATCGACATTACTTACTTACTTTTGATTTCAGTTTAGTCACGATGTCAGTATTTTAAAATAAATAGTAAAAATCTTTGCTTGTACGAAAAATGTAAACTCATATATATATATATATGTGTGTAAAGTTGCGTGACAGGATTTTATTATAAGAGGTTTCATTTCCACATGTATATATGTACATAAAATGTCTTGTCAATCTATGGTGTTACATAATTGATTAAAGGACATTCCTTTAACTATCATTTTATGTATACGTTCATTAATACATCTTAAACTCATTTTTAAATAGCACATTAAAATACTTAATTATGTAGTATTTTTTTTTTTTTTTTCTTCTTCTCCAGTAATTACATATGTTTAATAAAAGCTTATTAATGTTTATATTAAAACTCCTTGAACATCATAATCTGCCGTTTGTTTATAAAATTGTTCATCCTTAACGTCCTTATAGATCACTAACTTCTGGTAAGGGTTTCGTATTTATGATATTCCATTCGCGTAAGGCAGAAACTACATGATTTAGTTTTGATTGCCACTCTATTAAATCTTGATTGGTATCGCATGATAACAAATTTCTGAAATAAAGCCCAAAGCCTCATTAAACACCCTACCACAACGCTTAAATTAATTAATAACGCGCTGACAATTCAAATGACGCAGAAAACATGACATTTGCAAATTACGAAAGACGACCTTTTTTTTCATTTCCTTTTGCCGCTTTAATGCAAGCTCGATCGCCCTAATCCTTCCCCTCGCAGCAACTCACAATGAATTCTAGCACACCAATCGATTCAACTCAATCATATCAATTAAATTAGCAACGGCAGATTAAGGGCGGATCAAAGGTCAGCGGCATGTAGGCAAAGGTAAACGAAAGCAGGCGCGAAGGAAAGTGCGACGTACCTGAGGAAGGTGCAGGTGGAGCGGCACTCGACGAGAATACTATCTCGATCAATAGCGTTTCGTCTTCTGACCGTCTCGATGAGGAGGGTCCGTGCCCTGGCGCACAGGCTCCGGTCGATTAGGCCGATTTGTCGGGAGACGCAGTTGACGAGGTCGATCGCGAAGAGCGGCGGCTTGCATCCCTGCTCGCGCGGGTAATTCCAGAAGAGGAGGTTGTGGCCTTCAAGGACGCACCAGCGCCGGTTCCAGGCGGCGAGGCCGCCCGCCTCGTCCCCGTGAGTCAGGAAGCCGGCGTGGAGGGTCGATAGCTGTAGCCTGCACGAGAGGCTTAGGTCTATCGTACCTTGGAGGACGGACTTTGTTGGGACCTGCACGATTGCACGATTGATTGGTAGATTTAAAGCATTCGATACGTCCAATAGTTGATTGGGCTCCCGAGACAAATCGCATCATTAGGATATTTATATAAGAAAAAGAAAAAAAGAAAAAAATGAAGCGAAAGTTTTTTGCGATTAGCCATGGGCTCGGGGGTCATTAGGGCTTGGCAGTCGGAAATCCTTGTCGACCTCGTAAAAAGTTTTCTCGTTAATTTACGCGCTCTGAGATGAAGAGACTAAGCCCGGCAATGAGGATTATTTTAAGCCGTAAGCACTTCTGAAGGGCTGCGCGGGAATTGAAAACCGCAATTAGAAGTTAAGTTGAGAGGGAGGGGGGTGGTGGTGGTGGTGGAGGGAAAGCACATAAAGTCTCACTCTGGTTAGGGGCCATGGCGACGAGAGACTGAGGTCGTGGAGAACAAAGTCGATGCTGCCGCACATGACGAAGGCTGATTCCTTGACGCCCGCGAACCTGATTTCGTACTGCTTGGGTGATATCGCCGACCTTTTCTTCTCGCCTCTCCAGCTCTTTTTCAGGAGCTTCTTCGTTATGGGGCAGGATGAGTTCTTGGCCCCGGCCACGTTCTGCGTTATGTGGTACTTGTCTTCGTGATTGTAGAGTATCTGCTGGAGCTTGAGGCTGTAGACCCTGAGAGAGAGGCGGAAGTCGGGCTTGAGGCCGGGAATCAAGAGCTGCCCGGGGAAGTAGAGACGTGGACTCGAGATGGGACAGGCGACGGCGTGGGTCGCCCAGACGGTCAGGCCCTCGCTTATAACAACGATGAACCATTCGACGATATCGCCGTTCTGGCGCTCGCGCCTCAGGACGTCCTCGCGCAGCTGAAGGCTTAGCTCCTTGAGGATGACTTCGGCGCGCTCGCAGCAAGGCTCGTGCTCGGCACCTTGGCCCATCATCCGGCGAATCTCCTGGAGAGTGGCTTTCTTGCGCAGACTCGCGAGGACGAGAAGACGCTCGGACTCGACTCGCTCGGAGCTCGCTATGAATTCTCGCATCGAGTTGCAAAGCTCGAGAGCTTTGCTCGCTTGGTAAATGAGTGTCTGCTGAAGCTCCACCTCGTCCAGTAATTTCTTCACATTGTCGCGCAGTTCAGGGTTTACGTTGCTCGGCAGGATTTCCTGGTTGTACGCTGACTTTGTTTCGTCCTTAACGGTCCCTCGGAATTTCTGCAGTTTATCAAAGTTCATTTTAGTCCCTTAGCTTTTTCTTCTTATTTGCTTATCCTAAGGCTTCATCTAATTTCATGACGGCTGAAATTAGCCAATAATTACAGTGTGATAATGCACTTCCCATTGTTTGTAATCTGCAGATCGATTCGATTGTGACGACATTGTTTTCGAAAAAGATTGGGAAGCAATTGCCAATCGAAGAATATGGGATAGAGATACATTATCAGCTGTTCAAAAATTTTATATTTACAAACATAAATTGTAATTTGCTGTTTTTTTTTAACCTTTTAAATTTCTATTATTGACTAATATATTATTTTAATAAACGTCGAGTGTTTAGTGTAGTAGTGGATGGAGCTAAAACTATCAGGCAAATAATAAATATTTTTTTGGCATTAATGCAAATAGCTAATTTTCATATAATTTTTTCATACAATTGCAATTTAATTCATACGATTTTCAAATAATCAAATAATTTTGTAATTTCAAGGAATTATAATACAAACGAATGCATTATAAGTGAGCCACATTAGAAATGCACGAAAAATCTCTTGTATATTAATTAAAATTTCAATCAATAATATCAATAATCAATAATCGATAATACTGATTGCGTACAAATAATTTAGTCCGATATAAAATGATGCAAATCATAATTATTACTAATATACTGGCATAAGTCATTATTATTATTAATTATTATTATATAAAGACTTTATATAAACGATAAAATTATATTATTAAAGCGTCGTCGGGGCAATCTAAAGGATCAATGATTAAATACGTTAAGGACACACCTTTTTTATTCTTTGTGTGAGGGTCTTGTATATGGAAAGTGTTCTGTTTAAAGTACTTGAATGCTTGGGTTGATTTGTTGTCGGTACTCTCATCACTTTTTTCCTTCCAGTCATATTGTGTATTATTTCTTCAGATATGAGTTCACTGGCATTTATGTCCCTCGTCTCGGAATTAGCGTACGTAAGCGTCGAATTATAACGTTCGTCTCCAAGTGCCAGCTCTAAGAAATTCTCTACCTTCGTCGAATGCAAAAAAATGTACGTTAAAATTGCAACGTGCGAACAATTACATATTATATATTAATAATCTAATGGTAATTTGAGTATCGGCGTGATTACGATAATCTCATACGAATTTACGGATTTTTTTTGTTCAATGACTTTCAATTTTGTGAAGCATCGCGAAGACCGAAACGTGAAGTAAATCGTGAATTATAAAGAAATTAACGAGCAATTTTCATAATTATTCATTCATGCTTTAATACAATGAACGCGTCACGTGACACGACTCGCGCGGACAATTAGAATTGCTTTTAAAAGCAATTCTTATATTATTGTAATTGTACTTCATTAAGATGTGTAAATATACTTCGTAAGGTATAGTCGCGTTCATGCTCTTTTGCATGTGTGTGTGAAAGTGTTCTTGCCGCTGCTGTTGCTGTTGCTGTTGCTGATGATTGTCCAACGACTCGTAACCATCGCCTGGGCTCGAAGGTGTGTTCGGTAGTGTGAGGGTCGATATAGAGCTTTCTATTTGCGACCTCGGTGATGTTACTCTGCCTTCGCCGTTGCAAATCTTTCGTGTTGATTCGAGATTGGGTTTGCGACGCATAACTTTCGGTACGTGCAGGTTATTTAAGATGAGACTGGCGTTTCGTTTGAGGAACGATATACCTGATGTCTCGGACTGGCTGGGCTCCTGGCGATTGTAATTCAGATTTCTTAACTGAGAGTCTGGCATTGTCATTGGGGTGGCGAAGCTCTCTCTTTCGGCGATCGACGACGGCTTCTCGAAGTCGTAGAAAGTCTCCGTCACGTTGGAATTGAAGTCGGTACCTACTTATTAGAGGAGTCGTATGCTTCATTATTATGGCAGAAAAATAACGAAAGCATTTGAGCTTATCGGTGCGAGTACTTTTGCTCCACGCGGCGCTAATTCGTTGAATTTAATTGTAAGCAAATTTTCTCGATTCAAATCTTTCGACCATGAACAATCATGAAAGCGCCGACAATAAGACTCGCAATTAGCCGTCACTATTTGAATGTCAAATAACTATAAGCTCATCGAGTAATGGTCGCAGTAGTTACCGGGCGTGTCGTCGTTCTTCTCACTGTCGTTCGCATAATAGAGATTATTAGGTGAAAAGTTGTTGGACATTCTCTTGACGAGTGACAAATTCGGGTACATTCTCTTTGGAGTTTCCGCAATGATTTGCTGTGACTGTGCTGCTGGCTGCTGTAAAGTGTCGCTCGACTGAAAATCTAGCTTCTCGAACTCGCGATCGAGTTCTTTCATGTCCTCTGACATTAAAGACGTCGTCAAAGATTCGTCGGCATTTTCAAGCTGAATGTCCTTGAAGGTTTCCTGAATAAAGGTCATGTCGGATGCTCGACGCCGATTTGACACTCGGGGCTCGGTGCTCACGCGCTCAACGTTCACGACTTCCGGCTCAAGGATTTCCAGAACTCGAGCACCGAAGAACAGATCCGGACCTCTGTGTTGCAACTGGGCATTCATCTTGGCAAATTCCTCCTCGTAGCTCTCACTGACGGCATGCTGAATGCGAGGGTTCAGCTCTGGAAAATGACGTTTGATCGATGAAAAATTGGTAAATATAGGCTGGCGAATATTTCTTAACGTTAAATTTCTTCAAAATTGGCTCGGACAATGATGTTGCAATGGATTTCAATTTTTTCGACTCGCTTACATTTTAAGTTTTATAAGCAGATATTTATCATAGTTAAGAGCTGCCTGGCCGTTCCATAACACCGACATAATAAAACGATATAAATGCAATTTTTTGTGTAATGATTTACTGCTTTAGTATTCGCCTCATTTTAAGACCAAATTTTAGTAAACGAGTAGAAATTTTACCGAATAATGATTATGCACCAAGTATAAAACTCGTTCACAAAAATAAAGCAACACAGGATAATTAGTGGAAATCCAAGGTATAAAATAATACGTAAAAAAGTTGGCATTAAATTAAATGAGCTTATAGGAGAAATTGGAGTAATTAAACGAAGAGAGCTGGCAAGAATTTTAATTTAGAATTTAATGATGAGACCAAAGAATAGAGGACTCTTGCTCTAGCTTATAAAATTATAGAGACGAAGAGAAAATAAAGTGACTCGTACTTAAATAAAAGAAGATACAGTTAGAACATTAATAAATTATTATCAACGGTTCCTCGAGTAAATAGATCGACAAAAAAAAAACGTAAAAGAAAAAGAAAAAAAAAACGAACGATCAAGGTAATTTAAATTTGTTAAATATCCTTGGACTTTTCGAAATGCAATAATAATACGGCTTTCTTTCGATTCATTTACTAGTATATCTAGTAGATTCATTTACCACAATGTGCTTTTCATTCAACTTTATCACGTGGATGCGTCAACGATAAGAATATCAACGTCGTGCAAATGATGCAGAATGGCTGCCGTATTATTAACAGTGTTTATTTGAAGGGAATTCAACGAGAAGGAAAAGTTCAAGAAAGCCTTTATAGCCCTTATAATTGGATATTGCAGCGTCATTGCGCTCAACAAAATTGCCCAATTGTTAATGCTGTGTTAATGGCCCCCGTTAATCACCCATTGGCAGGCAATGAGCGCGTGGGCCGCTTGGGAAGGGACTCAGGGATCAATCAACCCAAGCATCACCCAAGTACAGCGGCTCAACTACTTTCCCCACCTCCATGGGAGGCAGCTCCAAAGTACTCTCCGATCGAGAGTCTCGTGCCACGGATCGTATCCCGGAGCGGCTCGGCATCCTGATTCTCGCACAAGTCGCGCTCACTGAGCAGCAGACCTCGAGTTATCTGGCTCGGGTGTCGGTACTCGGACATGTCCTCGGAGTTCGTGTCCGTCGGGGACTTGTCGCAGGTGTAGCTGTCCCCGGTGGAGCAAAGCTCGCGATCCGACGGAAGGGAGTTGATGCGGTAAGTCCGGGAGGACAAGTCGTTGCTCGAGTCCTCGGGCTGCGTCCTCGGCTCCAAGTTGCCTTCCTCAGCCTCCTTGTACATGGAGATGCTTCCGCTCGTGTTTGCGAACTCCTTCTCGAAGGGGTTACCCTCGTAATGGAAATTCGATGGCGCTAAGAATGTGGAGAAAGCCTTGTTTCACACGCTCCCTTCTAATTGGCCTCTCGTCGCCTCGCTTGTAATTGTATTCTTATTTACTTTGCGGCAATTAATCTCTCAGCCATTTGGCTGGCGAACGAGAGTGCTCCTCTCAATTTTATTATTGGACGCGACGAATTGCGGCTCGCAGTTAATTTGTTGGATGCCGTGTCGTGAATTTGCAATTTATTCCCGCTTTTAACGAGAGAGCTCATTCCAAAATTCATATTACTCTGGCATTGGCAATTTTTCAAGCTTTTAATGCTTATAATGACAGGGCAGAGAGCGGGCAATTATTATGATGAGCTAATGTCAGATTATGGTAAATAGAGTGATAGACTCGTTTTAATGTGCGCTGAATTATTTGGTTACGAATTATTTAGAATGCACTTTCTTGTTTATAGCTGGGGGAGCGTCGCCGTTCGCGTTCTCATCTTTCCGATAGAGAATTAATGCTTTATATCGTTAATTATTAATTGTACTTCGTAAGAGTAAAATGTATTGTGCGGGTGAAGCCCGGGGCTAATGTAATTATCGTGGAAGGTGTAATTCGTTATTAAATAAGTTGCAAGGAGAAATTCTATTTTGTCCCTTTAAAGATGCCACTTACGTGTTATATTACTTTTATTTATTGCTCTCATGATACTTAATCGTCTGCGCAGGCTTTTTGAATAATAATCTGATGATTGGTCACGTTCCTTTTTTCGGTCCAACATACGCTGTACAATGAAATTGCATTGAATTTTTGATGGGCAATTTCGCGAATAGTGATTTATTATAGTTAATTGTTCTAATGTACCTTAGCATATTGATCGGCTTTACTCTCCGTTACTTCTCCCATTATATCCATTATAGCTTTAATTGCGCGTCCTTTTGTCAAATAATAAAATTCACCTAAAAACACAATTATTTTCATCATCGTACATGCTTTCTTAATCGTTCAAGCTTCATTATAATCATATACTTTATTCCAATCAGTTTCACATGCGCCGATTACAATTCAAATTATTTAACAATTGAATCAGTGAAATTAGGACAGCATTTACGAGTAAGAGACTTTACAATCAATTGATCGAGCATATGCCAATTATTCATAAATTATAAATCTTTTTTTTCTTTTTATATTTTTCTTCTACTCAAAAAATTCTAATATATTCAAAGATATTAAATTTCATTTTTCAATGCTTCTACCCAATGCCTTGCTAAATTCTCTGCTAATGTTTTTGTTTACATTACTTTACATGCATACTCCTCAAAACAGCGAGCACTCCTGTTGTTATTGCAGAATATAAAAACCAAGAAAACTGAATAATAATTTGCACTAATATCTAATCGCCAGCTTATGGAATTACTAGCAATTTTGAAATTACTATCGATGATAATTTAATGTGCGGCCTAAATTTGCAATACGAAAAGTTCTATCGTTTGATTTACAAATAAAATGATGATCGATCTCAACACTTAAGCACTCGAACACAATCTAAAGGCAGAGATAATTTGTACGAGAAATGACTTTAGATGAAAGTACAGACAACGAATTTATTGGCCATTGTAAATTCTATTGATTTGTGAGCGTTTATTAGAATTTGTTATCTTTTCCGAGAACCAGATGTCGGGTAAGCTATGAAACGGTAGTATTGTTTTGACGAATTGTTGGCTTATTTTAGCGAATTTCTTAAATTTATTGAAGCTAATTGAATTGGCCTTGAAACAGAAATGCCTATATTTTATCGACAATTCACGAGCTAATTACCGTAAATTATTATCAAATAATATTCCTCCACTCCTCGATAATCTTCCCTTATATCTATTGCTATTTGTAAAATTATGGATAATTATGGATAGGCGATTGAAAGGAAAATTTAATTGGTAATAGTCATAATGTTTTTAAGTAATGCGTAGTATGCAGGTAATATTGTTTCAATAAATTACTCATTATGGCTCTTGGAATATTTATGCGTTCTCTATTTATCGATTCCCCTGGCTGAAATGCCCAATTAATTACATCGAGGCTTTGGCAACGTCAATATTTTCCGTGCCTCGCAATTACGATAAACGTGCGGAGCCTAAAAGTTGATAATAAACATTGGCTGCACTGTGTGTCACGTGCATTCGAAGGCTCGAAGAGTTTCAATTACAATCGGAACAACTGTAGAGGCGTTTTATGTCACGGGTAGTTTGATTTGGCGCGCACCGGCGCGCATTTTATGCGGCATTTTCTCGCGTAAACGGCGATTATAACCTCAAAGTCGGGGAGCTTGATAAAGCTTGATTGATTGAATCTATTTATCATTTGTATTCTTTAAGATAGGGATTTGAAGGAAAGTCAGCGACGATGTTCGAGGCCCATAGTATTAATGCAGAGCACAAAGATTTGATACACGATATAGCTTATGATTTTTATGGGCAGCGCATGGCCACATGCTCCAGCGACCAATTTGTTAAGGTATGATATTGAGCGTGCAAATGCATTTAAATGTTTTTATCATCGTAGCCAATTTATAATACAGGTTTGGGACGAAGACGATCATGACAATTGGCATTTAACTGCATCGTGGAAAGCGCACAGTGGATCTGTGTGGAAGGTCACTTGGGCACATCCCGAGTTTGGACAAGTTTTGGCCACTTGTTCCTTTGACCGGACAGCGGCGGTCTGGGAAGAAATAAGTAAGCTTTTGTTATTATTGTAATTGAATTGTGAAATTGTCGCGCGCTTATTTGGTTAAACGATGGTAATGCTTGCAGTTGGAGAAGGATCAGGACCTGGTGAGAGAGGAATGAGGCATTGGATACGCCGAACAAATTTGGTCGATTCAAGAACGTCGGTCACGGATGTGAAATTTGCTCCAAAGACATTAGGACTTTTATTAGCGACGTGCAGCTCCGACGGCGTAATTAGAATATACGAGGCACCCGATGTTATGAATTTAAGTCAGTGGACGCTGCAACACGACATAAGTTGTAAACTCGCGTGCAGTTGTTTAGCGTGGAATCCGTCTCTTTCGAGGTTCTTTGAGATTTTTATTTGTGATTTTGCTTCGGGTCCAAAAGAGTTTAATTTTATTTAAAAACTTTTAGACTTCATCCGCCGATGATAGCTGTTGGAAGCGATGATAGCAGTTCGTCGAGTGGAGGCAAAGTATTCATATACGAGTACGCGGAGAATAGCAGACGTTGGGCAAAAACCGAAACTATATCCAGTGTCACCGATGCAGTACACGATATATCGTTTGCGCCAAATTTAGGACGGAGTTATCATACTTTGGCGATTGCCACAAAAGATGTGCGAATATTATCTTTGAAGCCACTGATGTAAGTCCTCGTATAAGCTAAGCCATCTTCCTTAAACTATTTTTCATTGGGGTCAACAGATAAAGATACAATGGCCTTGAATTAATGTGAAAATCAGTTTATTATAAAATGATAGGTTTAAAGTTGTTAATGCAACGATTGATTAATTTGTAATTTGAATGTGCTTAGAGAATCTGCTCAGTCTGGATTGTCAAGGTTTGAGATAACAACGATAGCACAGTTCGATGATCATTATTGTACCGTGTGGAGAGTTTGTTGGAATATAATGGGTACGATACTGGCAAGTTCTGGGGACGACGGCTGCGTAAGATTATGGAAAGATAATTATATCAACAACTGGAAATGCATTGCTGTTTTGAAAGGCGATGGAACCTCTGCTCAAAGCGCAGAAAATGCTATATCGACACCTCCAAATGCAAGTCATAATTTAGGATCTCAGCAGCCTCTTTCAACGACAAGGTACTACAAACTGGGTTCCATCAGCCATCCAAATCAAGTGCCTTGGCACTAATAATAACAGTTCCTTTTCTCAATGTATTTAATAGTAAAATTTCGAGAAACTTAAGCATTACGAGCTTATCCGTAAAATCTTCTGGAATCTTATGGATAT
The DNA here is from genome assembly GCA_030522565.1 of Ceratosolen corneri. Lineage (NCBI taxonomy): Eukaryota > Metazoa > Arthropoda > Insecta > Hymenoptera > Agaonidae > Ceratosolen > Ceratosolen corneri. The sequence continues at coordinate 9,080 of JAPYYT010002908.1, read as the reverse complement.
AAATGCATTTTTATATAAAATACTTTGATTATAAATTTGCCTAAAGCTGCATTCAATTGCACCCTTTTCCTTCTCTTTCCACTTAAATAATTCAGTTATTGTGGAATTTTATAAGTTTTCAATTAGTGATCGCAGTTGATTTATTGTACTATAAAATAAATAAATTTTTCCCCTGGAAGTTGATTTAAAACGAGAATTATGTATATGGCAAAGACCTCGAAGAATATGAATGACCTAATGAAATTTTTAAATTTGTAATTTATTTTTGTCAAGAAGAAATAAAGGTTATTGCAACACATTCAGTAGCTTTTTTATTTAATCGTATTTCCCTATACATTTAAAATAACATTTTTCTCTTTTATCCACAAATACTGTTGAGATATTTACGATGGAAACTTTCTCCTTTACTTTCAGGTTTGTTAATGCAACGTCTGTAAATATGGAAGCTTATAATGTGGTGCTGTCTACGAGCAAATGGGAAGCCCCAGTAATTAAAGGCCGATTTAGTGTGGATTTATCAGTGTGGATAGGGAGTCCTAGCAACGCCATGACTTTCGACGCCAGTTTTAGTTAGACCGAGATATAAAAAATAATCCAAATTAATTTGAAAGTACGTTGAGAAAAGTGATGATATTTAACTTTCTAATAGCTTCACGTAACTTGCTCCAACAATGTGAACGATTAATTACCAATTATTTTTCGAAATTTTATTACACCAGATCAAAGATACTACTTTCAGTTTGGTCATGTAGTTGAATTTTTAATATTTTCTCTGTACTTTAGTAGAATAAAATTCGTAGCACACAATCTCGAAAGTTTGTGCAATTTTAGTTTCAAATTATTTGATTAGTTCCTGATCCAAATTAGTTCCTGCCTGTAGGCGATGAATGTAAAAATACTTAACAATAATGTGATAAGCTTTTTTCGTGCACTAAGAATGTAGAAATGAAGCAAATGACTGAAAAATTATAATAAGTACTTGTTTTTACTGTTATAATTATCATACGATAGTGTTAGATTGTTAATTTGTGCGAATGGACTTTTATTATTATTAAATTAGATTAGTGAAAAAATTGAGCAATCGATGAATGGGGAATATTATTTAAATGTATTTATTTTTTTTTTTTAACTTAGGCAAATACCATTAAAAATTAAATATATTTATTGTGATATAGACGACTGCTTAAACAAATTTATGAATGTAAAATTGAATTGTAGGTGTTCATTTGGAATTTGAATGTATTTAGAGGTAAAACTTTTTCTACAAACTACCGTTTAAGCCAATGTAACAATATTTAATTTATTTGTCCTTTATTGCATCAATGTATAATAAAAAATTTTCACAAAACTCATTTCATTTTTAACAAATTTACGGTCAAATAGCGTACATTTTTCGTGTTTCATAGTTGGCATTTTGTTTCCAAGAATTCGTATAGCAATTTTTTCGTCGAGCAGTTAATCGTAAAAATATTTACATATTTAAGTGTTGAAGAACTTGGTTTAAAGAGTTTGATTAAATTTTTCCACGCCATAGATTGTGGAAAATATTATGGAGGAACCGAAGAGAAAAAGTTTTTTAGATAGTGTGAAGGAACAACTTAGTTTGGCCGATCGCGTAAATTAATTTTGATTACCACGAATTATCGTCTCAGTGCAACAAAGTAATAATAAGTGTTTCATTACAGTTTGCTCTTACAACTCGATTTTTATACATTGGTGAATATAAAGGATCAAAAAATAATTTGCAAAAGGTAAGATTATTTTAATAATTATTTATTTGTATTGCGCAAGATTTTAACCCTTCTTATAGAATCTTTTGAACAAACAGAAAATGAGTTTGAACGTAACCGAATTAAATGAAGAATACGGCGAAATTATTATTACCGGATTTCTCCTCGTGTATCCTAAATATTTTCTGCATTTGATAGAGGTTTGATTTTTTATTTATAATATGCAGTTAAAAAAAAACATATATATATATATATATATATATATGGCGTTAAAAAAAAAAAAATATATATATATATATTTTAAAATTAAAAAAAATTATCAAATAAAAAGCTCCAGCGAAGGGTAAATTTTTATAATAACGTTGGAATATAAACATTGTTTTATTATTTAAAAGAATTCATAATGCTTGGTAAAGCGGTAGCGGTAGTTAATAAAAAATTAAAATTACAAACAGGCATCAGAAGAAATAATTTATAGGCATTTGCAAGCCATATTTGCAGCCAACTTTGAAGAGATTTTAGGACACGTTATATCTCTGCCAGCATATCACAATATATACAAAGTTTTGTATCCTTCATTTAATTATACATATACATATATATATATATATTATTCATAGTTATTTATACCTAGCTTACATATAGCTAATTTGTACGCTATATATTAAATTCATATATATATATATATATATATATTTTAATAGTTGTACTTCTCCGATTGGTATAACGCGTTTGCAGCAAGTCCACCCGTATTATTATCTAAAATTGAAAACATTGAGTTGCACGAAATACATAAACAAATTAAAAACTGCTTATTTAAAATGTATTCGTTGAGTGAATATCTAATGAACGTCAGGAATAAATCGGTAATTGTTGTCTATTTTAAGACATTCTAATATTCTTACACCCAATGATTTGACATTCATATTGTAGCGTAATGAGCTTATTGAAACTTTAAAAAATTTGGAGAAAACTCTGTCGGATTATTTACCAGAAATCACAATAATTGAATATTTATTATCCATAGAATCACCGGTGCTTCAAGACCTACGGGATTACTTGAAAAGATACAATGAAATTCCAGTCTTTAACTTTTACAATGGTAATTATATTTATAATTATTACAACATTTTTTTTAATTAAAAAGAGCAATTAATTTAAAGGGCAATGAGGGCAAACAGAACACAACGAAAATTGTCGAATAAAAACAATCATTTATTTCAGTATATTTACAATATATCAAAACAACAGTTTTGTCGTACGTATGAGTGTGAGGCGCGAGGGACCGAGTGGGTGTGTGTGTGTGTGGGATGAAAGGGTGGTAGAGAGGGGTTAGGTCTTGGTACATGAAAATTCGATGATAAAACTTGAAAGATGTCAATGAGCAAAGCGAAGTAAATATGAAAAATTTATAAACGCTTAGCTGTGTACATAATCGTGTGAGAATTTTCGCCTTAAAGATCGTTATAAATTCTGATTTCAAGTTCGATGGTAATTATTATTTCATCATTTTTACATCATTCTTTTCCATTCTTTCTTTATTTAATTATTCGCGCACGTGAGCTATTGTTTTATTGAAATAGCCGATAGCAATTGAAAGTTTACTCTACTAGTTAACACGTATGATGTACAGTTTGAGTGTTTTGTTCCTAAAATAATCAAAACATTAGAAAATGATAATTTTTCAATATGCTGTGGCATGTACACACGCATATATATATATATATATATATATATATATATACATATATACTTATAATGGAAGGATACTTATGATGTAAATTCGAATATTATTGAAATTTGATTGTGCTTGGAAATTCCTGTCAATTAAACAATCAAAATCATTTGAGTTTTTAGTTCGTACGCTGATGCAAATTCGTTTTTCTTTTGCTATTGTCGTGTTTAATTGATTCAAAAAGTCAGAAGACATATATATATATATATCATTCGAATAAGCATTGTTAAATTATCGTTCGATGCATGATTACATTTTTATCGTGTGCATGCAACTTGCGCATTCGCTTCACCTAGAAATAAACTACGAGTTAAATTTACTATTTAAGTTTTATAATGCATTTGGTATCTAAACGATTTTCATTGTTTACAGACCGCGTTTGGCCCACACCCAGTAGTCTTGCACCCCGTACTTTTAATTACTTTGATGAGATGCAAAAACAAGTAGATCAGTTATAATCGCTCGCTTTCAATATTGGTCAGTTGAATATTAAATAAATACGATTTTTAATCCTTTTTTTATATTAAATTTAGTTGGAAATTCGTAGTTTCAACTAATTTATTTTACTTTTTACTTTATGTTTCACTTAATAATACTTATAAAAATGTTTGTCAGTACATTATCAAAATAATAAGATGTATAATGAACATTAATTAAGTGGATTAGAAGTTCAATACTGATATTGGAATGTCTTCGTAAACATTAATTTGCAAGAAAATGAGGAAACATTTTTTGAAAATTTGCTTAAAAATCAGAGTGAATATTTTAACAGCAAGACATTAATATACGCAATAATAATGTTGAAGTACTTTATCATTAATATTCTTAATTTCTTTCACTTATTACTGGATTATGTATAATGTATAGTTTTGCAAAATCTTATTTGCAAATAGTTTTCAATTGATAATTTTGAAAATTCATTTAACAGTCGCTTAAAAATGGACAGACAGATGTTAAGAAGAATTGATTTATGTACAGCTTCATTGATTTATTGGTTAATTCAATTTTGACTCGGTGCCTATAATTACTCGTAATATATACATATTAATATTTATATGTGTAATTATCGTTTAAGCTTGCGGGCCAATCGAAATCAGTCAAGATACAATAACAATAAATATTCAAATATATACGCGCACACTTTCATACATCGAACTAGAATATTTCATTTTTTCCAGAGGTGACTCGGAATTTAATCGCAAAATCTGATTCGTAGTTTCTTGTATTTTGCATACTGTATTGCCAATATTAATAAGTTTTGTATTTAATTACTTCAATAAATGGATGATTATTTATCATAATTAATTCTTATCATTTTCATTTCAACAATATTCGTCATCTTCATCAATTTTACTAATTTTAAATACACTTACATTTCTGAGATTAGCCAACAGTTAATAGGCTTTGCATTAACTTATTATAAGTTTTAAATCCTCTTTGTAAATTTTCTAACATTACAGTTGCTTATTCGCATCAATTCCATCAATGGCAATAAATAATAACAATTATTGTTTTAAATATTATACCTATAACGAAATTTTCTCATCAATTGCAAACGCATCTTTGAATTCGACACCTGTCTTTTTAATCTATATATTTTTAATCGTAAATAATTTTATGGAACGCATTAACGCAATGATATATAATTTATTATTATTTTTAAGGTCCTCGATTTTTTTCTCGTTTGAATCAATTGTTATTCGATTAATGCAATTTAAATGAATGTAGGAATTTGACAGAAATAATAGCAGTGCCTACTTCGAAGAAATGAAAAATTTTGCATAACTAATTAATAAAATGTTAATAAAAAATTAATTAATTAATTTTTTTTGCAATGTTAATAAAGGCAAATTAATTCAGGTATTTTAAATGCATATCATATGTGTACTTCAAGAATTTTCAGTTTCTTTTTCAATTCTTATACGGATAAACAATTGTTAAAATTTACGATCGATCTGTTTAAAATAATTTATATTCACACATTTTGTCACGGTTTTTTTATTTATTTTTGTTGCTTAGTATTAACAGATAGCTTCGGAATGCTTATAAATGTAACTACGATTTTTTTCATAAGAATACTCGGCGATGATTATCCGTAGAATTCACCTCATGACAATTTCTATTTTATTTATAAATTCAATTGTATCGTTGTGGGCAACAATATATATATATATATATATATATATATATATATAAAATAGAAAATGCAAAAAACGAGTAAATCAATAAGTGAATTCGATGCTGACAGTAATTTAATTTATGTATCGTGTGAACTTTCGTTCCTTTTACTGCACTCGTACATACTCATATCGCGAGCACATAAGCATATGCTCACTCGCACACGCACACGCACACGCACACGCACGCGTTGACATGCAGCCGCGCGGATATGACGTTGTTTTATCTCTCCGGCTTTATTTGTTTTTCGCGATTTTCTTTTTTACATTTTGTTTTTTTCTGTTTATTTCCGATTCCATTTACTTATCGACTCTAGAGTACTAATCAAGTTGTGTGTATTCAATATAGAATTCAGACGAAGTTTGAAATTTTCTCATGACAATTCTCTCACTTACGCTACAAATAGCATTAGTGGAAATTAATTTATGTATATAAATAGCGGTACAATGTACAAGTTGAAAATGTTAGTCGGCGCGTTTAATTGTGATTCTAGAATGGAAAACAATTTATATAGCTATTTGGTACAGTTAGTAGAAGAAAATTTATACTTTATACAGTTTTATGTTGTAGTTATCTTGATTTTGCTGATAGATCATGACCAGGACGACACGGACGGACTTGAATGATTTTCTATCCTTGTTATGTGGTCGCTACATTACTATAATACTTTATTGAAATATATATATTACACATATGTATGCTTGTTTTGGTAGGAACCTTCGATTCTCCCGATAGAAACTTCGCGATATGTCTTTCCACAACGACTACCATTACTACTCGTTCGATTTTCGACATTTACGAGTTGTTAATGCTCCCAACTTTTGAAGCTTTCACGCGAATGAGAAAGCATTCCCCAAATGATCGAACAAAATGAATTATCATATTTATGCTCCCGAAACTAATGCAAACAATAAAGTTTTTATAGTGATAATGGACTGCGTTATAAAATTAATGGATAAATTACAATAGATACGCGAAGTGGTAAATTGAGATGGTAAATGTGCGCAGGGGCACTTATAATTTAATTGAAAGCTGCTTATAAAGTAAGATTTTTCGTCGTATTTAATTTGGCTTCTTATTGTGAAATGGGGTCTGTGTGGAATTAGCTTTAAATAATAAATAGATTTGGCTAGCATTAAAAATTTGCGAGCTATGAAATTGAAAGTAACGAGAAATTTGCGCAAAACTTGCCGATATCTGCGGGAACAAAAGATATAAAACTTTCCCTCAATTCTTCGAAATATTTTTCCATTTTGCTTTTCTTTTACCACTATACTATTTTCCTCCTCCTCCTCCTCCTCCTCCTCCTTCCCCTTGCTTGACCCTCTTCCCTCTAATACACACTCATTTCCTCACTTCACTTGGATAAAACGACTCTCGAAAGTCATGATTTATCGCTCTTTCGTCTCTCCACTCGTGTACTTTATTCGATCGTTCGTTTTATTTTTAGTCGTTTTTCTCCGCCCATTCATTCTCCCATTTTCCTCCCAATGTTCCTAACTATATATAATCTGTATTACGCCACGATCTGTCCGCTACGTCCTGATTCAAGATCCTCCGGCTTGTTGCGAGATATTTATACATGTACATTTACATTTATATTTTCGAGTCGGCCATGTAAATTTACAATCTGTCGGAAGAAGTGTTTTCTATTTTACTGCTAAGCTTAAAGTCGGTTTTTTTCTTTTCTTTTCTTTACTTTTTAATAATTGTGTTGCGAGCAATCGTATAAAATATTTCCATATTTGAGTTAAGTATTTACAGGCGCGATTATGCGCATGCCTCAGAATATCTATACACTCTATATGTATTCATCCTCTCCTCTCCCCCTCCCACATCTCTCTCTCTCTCTCTCTCTCTCTCTCTCTCTCTCTCTCTCTCTCTCAAACGCTTGTGTATTTTGTATTTTTTTTTTATTTCATATTTTTTGTCTCTCCGAGTTGGGATCGAGGCTGGACATTCTGATAAAGCTGTGCTTTATTTTTCATCTGTGGTATATCTCTGTAAAATTGGATGTAAGAGTTTTGCTGAACGAAGGAGAAAATTTGCATAAGCGGCATTATATATTTTTTATGCTCTCTTTACCCCTTATGTGGAGTAATGCATGATTTCGCTTAGAAGACGAAGTAGGGGATCGTAGTGATGGGAATACTAGTCTAAAGTATTTATTTGGTTGAAATTAATAGTTGGCGCGAATTCATAATGAAAGCGTTCCTTTTTCACGAATTTCCAAAAATCCTTAATTTTATTCTCGCATTAAAAAAATCCAAGACAAATTGCTTCCCCTTCTATTTACGTTTGATCGAATGGATAGTCACGCGAAGCACATATGGAACATAGAATTTTCCTTTTCGCAAAATATCAAATTTCCAAAGAATGCGCCCATTGAAAATAAAAATGATATCTATTTCGAAATAATGGAATGTCCAGTTATGATCGTATCATTTTAGTGTCAGTGAGAGAAGGAGCGCTCATTTTTCTTTATTACAATCTCAAGTATATATAAGGGATTTTCCAGGCCCTTCGTGCTCCCACTGAATTCCTTCGATATATGAACAAAAGGTACTTTATTTAATGTGAAAAATGGCTCGTTTGCGCGTGTTTGGTACATCGGCGTTACGGGCAAGTAACGAAATGGTTTAAGGACATGGGCTGCGAAAGCTGGTCGTCAAATGAAATTGTGCGTAAACCGACTAAGCTGCACTCTTTAATAAAATATCTTCTGAAAAAATCTATTATGCCATTTGTCTCGGATGTGGCTTCGTTCGAACGCGTACGGATATTGATGAGTCGAAGCTCTTCTGGTGGGAGCAGATTAACGTTGTTCTAGAAAATTAGTATTTATTTTAGAGGAAAGGAATAGGATGAGTGATTCATTGGATGAACTATGAGCTCGAACTATGAATAAGCTGGTATTTCAATTTGGAAGTAAGCGCCTTGAAATGAAAGAAAGTTTGAATGGAAAAGTTGTGCTTTAATGCGTAGGCGCGAAGCTTGAATGCAGCGTAGGTACTTGGATAAAAGGAAAATTCAATGTGTATCTTACGATCAAGAAAAAAGCACATCACACGCTCAGAGCAACTTTGTAATAAAATTGAAGTATCTTGAAAATTTTCCTGATAATACTTCTCTCATGCTAATCTTCTCGAGTCAAAGACCAAAGTCGAAATATTTATTAATTGTCGGGAGAGAGCAGGGGTTCGAGCTTGACATTACTATTATTATTATTATTATTATTATTATTATTTTCATCCTTATCCTCACTCAACGATTCCAGCGTCCAACAACTCGGAATTTTTTAGGGCAGCGTTCGCGGCTACAGATTAACAAATAAATTAAGGACTAGAGGCAGCGTGAGGAGGAGGGGGGAGGGGAGGGAATTAGAGAGGGAGAGGGAGAGGGAGTGAGTGAGTGAGAGAGAGAGAGAGTGAGTGAGA
>JAPYYT010002907.1:0-15085 GCA_030522565.1 Ceratosolen corneri | reverse complement strand
GGGCGAAGGGAGGGGAGGGGGGTGGGGTGGATGAAAGAGAGGATGGAAGTACGGGTCTGACAAAAGAGGGGAGGGTGGACGGGGTGGGGGACGAGTGTCCACAAAACGAGTGAGCAATTGGTGCACTTAGCCGAGCGTGCGCGTGCTGCACGCGTCGCGGGGGGAAGATTTTTCACTGGCCATTGTAATAGCACCCCAAGGTCCATCGGCCGCCTTTAATTCGCCATATTGTCAAGTGGCGCTGTCCAAATTTGTTGTTCCAGTGGATTAAGCTCATAAAAGGAGGAGGCGTCTTAGGAGCAATCGTTGGGTTTTCGATGCAGGGTAAGAAGAAAAAGCGCTCTTTGTTGGGTAAGTAGCTTTCGAGACGATTATTGAGATTTATTGGGGACAGGAGGGGGGGGGGTGCTTAAATTGCCAAGTGAATATTATGTGCGTCGGACGTGAGGGGCGAGGTTCGTTAGGAGGGGCCGACGTCATGGTCATAGAGTTTAAACTTTTGTTATTGCGTTATTGCGCTTCTGGGCATTATGAGTGAAATTAATAATATCGCCGACTGTTAGTCAATGGGCAAGCCGAGTTCCTTTTATGTGGCGACACTTTTGTTCGGAGCGTTAAGTTATCGATTATTTTAAATTTTCATAGTCGTCCGTCCGTGGTCGGGTGTCCATAATATTTAGAGGATAAGGTAAAAGGTTGTGGCTCTAACACAATTTTATATGCCTCAGGGCCCCAGTGAATAATGCGATTGTGTGCCTTATTTGTGCCGCGAGCACATTATTTGTATTATAATAATTGTCATGGGAGTGAGAAGGTTAATTATCGTTGATAAAAATGGCCATTTGTAATATGCCGATCGAAAAGTATGACTTGACGCGCATTTCCGTGCATTATTCCTCCGAGTCGTATTATCTCTATTATTGCATCTGGTTTTCCATCTTTTTAGCCTCTTATTTTGCGCGCTGATTTATTGTGCTCCAGCGAGCCCGAGGAATTAGCCGTGAGGGCAAAAAATTGTGAAAGAGAAAGACTTTTGGGAAATGAGCGTAATAAAATCGATCGTTAAATTTTATGTTTCGTACGTAAATCCTTTGAAATGGAGGATCAAGTGAGATATCAGAGTGTTTAATAACAAATGCTGAAACTCTTCTCGGCCATCAAAATATTACGTTGTTTTCGAAATGAGGCTAGACAGTTGATATTATTTATAGTTCCTATCTCGGCTGTATTCAGATGTATGGCCAATTAAATCGAGGGGCTCGTATTGTGAGGAAGAGCAACGGAAATCACCAACGGGTGCACTTAGAGTTTGCATCGAGAAGAAAGCATTATTATTACATAATGCCTAGAAAATAGCGGCAATTTCCTCTGACAAGAGATAATGTAAGAAGGGCAAAAACTAGTTTACGCGGATAGCCATTCAAATTTACATTCCCTATAATGCAATTTCACGGACTCTCGGTAAAACGGAAAGTGTTCGAGCTTATGATAATAACGGATCATGCTCGAGCAATTAACGGTATGCATTACATACACTTGCATATATATATATATATATATATATATACATGACTATTAAGTATACAATTGTGAAGAAAATGCCTGTTCATACTTTTGTCCTTGTCATCTCTGTTGTGTAATGTGCACTTCAATATCCGCATTTCTTATGTGCTCTTTGTATCTCTATCGCTTTCATTTTGTCTTTGGTTTTTTTTGCTTTTTTTTTTTTGCAAGGACTGATTTAAGATTGGCCAATCACACACGCGCTCCAAATGAAATGGCACATTTTCCTTTAATTAGATTCTAAGAAGTTTTGCGTTATGCCCTATCGCATTATATGTGGACTCAAAGGTTTCTTTTGACGTGAGTTTAATTGCGGCAACTAAGGTTTATTGGAATAATCGTCGGGATAGTTTTCAGTGCCGTCTATACCTCGTTTAATGCTCTTCTGTAATAGTATTTGAATAATCGCCTATTTTCTGAAACGCTCGCTATAAATTGCACGAACAACGGTATTCGATATTTTTCCCAATTGCTTCTAAAACCTCTTTAATCTCATTTCGCTACAAATACAAAAGTAGAATTTTCTTCGTAAAACGGTATTGGAATTGGGCAGCTATTGCAGTACTTGCAGTGAACACGATTTACATCCTAAGATAAGTAATAATATCACTGTAAAGCACATTACGGATTACACCCCCGTGACTTAAAAAATTAGACTGAATTAAATAAGAACTCGTGCCAATGAAAAACCGGTCTTTTAAATACACCGAGTCACAGACGATTAATTTGCCGAAATATCGCTCTTCCACGCCCCCCCCCCCCGCGTCACCCTTTCGACAAATTCAAATCACTCGGCGGCAATTTACAATTCGCGCCAAGCATTCGAGCGCTCGTCGTATCCTCGGTAGCAACGCCTTCACTTTCTTGCAAACAATAGGGATAGGCGCATCCAAGCACGCGCCTTCGACAAGCATACACATTATCTTGAACCATAATTCAGATAAGAGCTGTGGGGAGCATTAGAAAATCTGGGCGAAAAGAGGCTGAGGGGCCGATAAGTATGGCGAGCGGCGAGCGAATAATAAATAGAGCGAAGCGAATTCCTCGAGACGACGACGACGACGACGAGTGGCAACGCGAGCCTCTCTAATTGTAAATAAATGAATAAAGTGCGCATGCTCCACGCTCAATAAATAACCGAGTGTCCCATTGTGAGACTGCCCGCGTGACCGCGAACGCTTCGACTAAAAGAGCAAAACGAAGAAGAAAAAAAAACAGAATAAAAGGAGAAAAAAACAAAAGAGCCCCGAAGCATCGGCGAGAGCGGCCCGTAAACTTATTGTTCGAGTCGGCGGGGTGGGGGCACTGTTATGTATCGTTATGCCTAGACTCCAGTGATTTTGCTTAGACGCAGCGCGGCATAACGGAGCAGGAGGAGGACGAGCGAGTCGATGACCAGGTCGTGTCCAAAGGAACTCGGTAGAGTCGCTAGGCGGTGCACGCGAGCTCGCGAGGGACGAGGAACTCCAGGGCGATTATTAGCCGAGTGGGCCTCCACGGCATTGGCCGAGCCTTCGGTCCAGATTGAGATGCCGAGAGATTAGCCGCGATGGGATCCGAGCAGTGCAGTTTCGCTATTCGCCGAGCGACTCGACATTACGGCTTGGGATAATGGTGGATGGGGCGCGTCGCTCCCGGCTCACTCGAATCCACAATTCCGTGCGGATCCCTCCGCTAAGCCTCCGACTAATAAAGAGCGCCAGCCGAAGCTACTCGCGCGGATTATGTTGAAGAGCGAGAGGGCAATATCGCGCAATGTGGGGGCAACGAGTATGGCGACGGAGCGGTACGGTAATACGAGGGGCCCTCCTCACTGCCTCCGAGGGCAGTCTCCTCGTCTCGCGCCGGGGCTCACCAACAATTCATTCAATGGCACGAAGGAGATTTGGCGGGGGGGGGGGGGAGAGGCCGCGGATAAAAGCAATTTAAACGCGTTGTCGGATGATGCTGGACACCGCGACTATTACGGCGTCGCTCTCGGCCATATGGAAGTTCCGTTTCTTCGGCGGCGCGCGCGCATCCCGCACAAGCATCCCAGGCTTTGTGTGTCTGATATCGCATCGTGTCGGGGTGACGCTCGTGATTTGACTGTGATCCAATAGTCATTGGCCGTTAATTCTCTCTCTTTTTCTTCGTTACCGCTCGCTCGCTCGCTCGCTCTTCTCAACCACCACCTCCCCCCCGGCTCTCTTAACACGTTGGACAAGAGGATAGTGGAGCAACAAGGAGGCGGTACAATCAAAACATAGCGGAATGACGTGACATTCTATTGTCTGGTCGTGTCGAGTGCCAATAATATTTCATCGCGATACACCATCTCCGCGTACGAATGTGGCTCTGTAATTTGCGAAAAAAAGGAAAAGGAAAAGTACGTGGCAGTGGGTCAACGGTATCGATTGTGCTTTTTCGAATTTTTCATTCGTTGAGAAATAATGGCGAAAATAGTGGAAAAAATATTGGTCCGGGAACGCGTAAGTGAGATCTGAGGTAAAAGCGCGCTGAACAATAGGGGAAATTTTTCAGAGAAATTTTTCAAAAGAGCCGTTCCTTGTACTTGTCGTCCATTCGTAATGCAAGCACAGCTAATATTATGGACTCCGAGGCAATAAAAGTGCCTTTTAATTACGCAATGACATAAAATGGAGGGAAAAATTTGATTTTTTTTCATTGCAATGGAATGCAAATGCAGTCTTAGGATAAAAATTTCAAACACGCTGAGCGGCTAATAATTTCCAGCAATTGGCGTATAATAGTTTCGCGCTCCACGTCATGGACAACGTTTCACAAATTAAAATCATATTATTATTACTCGAGAGATTACCAAGTTTTCCAACCATTTCCCGGCCAATTTACGACCCATGAATATGTCAACGATTTTTATAAACTCCGAGCCCTGCATCGACTATATATATTATTCAAACAATATGTCTCCATCGGGAATTGGCGAGTTCTCGGACACCAGCTTCAACAAATTACATTACAACAAATTCCCGCAAGCTCACATTTAACAACGCAATATGCAAATATTGCCATTAGCATCGACTGCAGCTTCCTGCTATGCCAGCGACACGCGAAACGCGGCTCACCGTCTGCCCCGCGTCATTTTTTTTCTCTTCCCCACAACAAATGCATATATAATAATTTGCCAGGCGCTTTGTAAATCGTACAAGGTTGTCGATGGCGATATTTAACCCCCACCGCCACTCAATTTACCCGCTAAATGTTCCGCGGCACGCACAGCTGATCCCATCTGCTATCCCATATCCGATATCTGGACATTATCCCCCCCCCCCCCCAATGTACCTCGGCTAATAAACATTTTTTCAACGCACCGAGTGCCCACACATCGATGCTCCGTGACCTGAGCTAATCCCCCAGCACAGTGTTATCTCGGCCCAATTAAGCGTCTACGCACAAAACTGATAATCGCCTTAAGGGCACAACGATTGTGCCCGGCTACCATAAATAACGTCTCTCTCTCTCATGCTTGTGCAAGATAAGCGTGATTCGCGCATTAAAATAATCGCACGAACCTACCCCCGAGGAGCAACATCTGCATAATATTCTATTTGGGTATGGCTAGAAGAAAGCTATCCGGCGTGCTTTCTACATTTCATGCGAATTTCCCGTTTTTCCGCCCCCCCTCCCCAGTCTTTCCCGCAAACACCTAAGGCCAACGATAATCCTCCAAGAGTCCTACGATCACGAGTCCTCCTCCCATCGACCGCCACTCTCACCTCGTTTCTTCAAAAGCTTCCGCGAAATCCCCGCTCCCAGGCCCCGTAACTCTCAAACTACGCAACCGCGCTCCCTCGCTTTTCATTTTTCGCGATCGGAATCCCGCCGACTTGCCGAAAAAGGCTCCGGGGCCCCATCGTAATTACACCCGCAAACGGAGAAAACGAGCCACCGATCGAGGCGAATTATCCGAGGCTCGCTCAATAGGCCGCGGGCCCCCGGGCGCTTTTCCAATTATCCCACGCGCTGCTACCGAATCAGCGGGCCCCCTCGAGTCCACGGATTCGTGATCGGCCGAGAAAAATCCGGACGCACGCACAGCCGATTTTCCAGATCCGGCCTCCGTGCTCGCAACAACAAAGAGCGCGGCGATCGCACGGAGCCACCCTCGGTCCCAGCAGCGCCCTGGCGCCTCCGGCCTATTCGGCATCCTTCGATTTCCCGGCGCTTAGGCGGGGTGGGGGGGGGTGCAGAGGGCCGCCGGACCGACGGCAGGCTGAGGAGGGACTGTGATGGGAGAGCGTCTATTCTCTCGCGCCGGATCTGTTGGCTATCGCGTGGGAGGCTGCTCATCCGCCAGTTCTCGCATTCCTTCCGCGATTGTGGCCTCTCCCCCCTCCACACCCCCGCCCCATCCCACGCCACTTCCCTCGGCCGCTCTTTTTTCACCGAATCTCAGCCTCGACTAATAGAAATATTGACATTCGCTTTGAGTGTCAGAGCCGGGAGTCGCACGAACATGATGGAATGTCACAAAGAGCGGCCGAGCAATAGTACATGCTAAGCTGACTCTACGCTTCCTTCTCGCGCCGTTTTTCCCAGTCCGAACGTGCGTCCCAGTCCCAATATCCTTCAAATGTACCTTCAAACACCTAAATTCGTCCTACGTCTACTTTTTAATTCGTCGACAGCACGTACTTTTTACTCGCCAAATCTATTAGCAATGGCGATACGAACGATATAATCGGCAGATATGCTGAAAAACTTAATAATCGGAATACAATAATAAGATAGCGATGGGCGATAATACTCACTTGCAATGTGATTCCCCGCGTGGCGACGATACGCAGAGTCCGACATTTTTACAGGGACTCGGTGAGCACGATACAAATCCTGAAACAAACAAAACAATAACAAATCATTGGTCATGCGCCATCAAAGTCTCCCTCTACTTTGCCTCTATCTTTTTCTTTTTTCCACGCATCCAACAGCCACATTGATAAGAGCCCCCTTCCCTTCCATTCAGCCGCGATTGCCCAGAAAACGCTATTTACTTCGCCAGCACACGGAGACTCTATTCTTCGGCCCGGACGCAATCTACAAAAAAAAAAATGAGGCTCACTCGATCGCAGCACGGCCGCAGCATCCGTTTATTCGCCAAACGATATGCGAGTGTACGTATCGAGTCGCAAGTGGGGCTAATTCAGCGCTCGAGATAACAGTACACTGCTGCTGCCCAGCATAAATAAATATTTATCAGGTTGGCGTTACAAGCGGCCGGGGCTCCCGAGCCAAGAAGAAGCCATGTCGAGATGAGAAAGGGACGTCTATCCTCCCCCCGCGCATCCCCCCGGCCGACTAAGTACTCAATTTATAAGAAGGAAAATAAGCGACGCCCTTGCGCATCCTGTAGGTGGAGGTGTCGGGAGGAGTTGGTCTCGAGCACGAGCTCGACTCACGGGCGGCAACCGGTTGCACCTCGCTCCCGTCATAATGCCGGCCGACGATCGACCTCGAGGATTCAATTTCACCGGGGCGATCCTATCTCGGCCTGGTGCTCGTGCAAAATAAGAGCTCTCTCTCTCTCTCTCTCTCTCTCTCTCCATTTCACGTTTCACTTTGTCGTCGTCGACGGGGCCGTCGCCTGCCCCTTTCCCTCCACTCTTTCCCTGCCTCTTCTCCAATTGCTAATCGCGAGCGTGCGCTCGATTATTGCCAAACCCTATCGTCATCCACTGTCATTATTCCATCGCTCGCCTTACCTTACCACTACAATTGACATTGTCGCACCTACCCTCCCTCTCCCTTTTATTATTTATTGTCGAGTGATGCCGAATGCCGCGCTTAGGCGGCAATGCTTTCCTTTTATCACGGAGATGAATAATCGATGTCTTTATAACTGATAGTAAATAACAGCAATTAACAATATTTAAATACCAAGAGCCGTAAGTGTGCCTGGGTAATATCATGAGTAATTGACCTATAATTGTTAATAGTTGTGTTTATAGTTGATTGCGCGCTCAAATAAATATTATTCTTTACCGCTAAAGAATAGCAAAATGTGCGGCTTTGTTTTTTATGGGGAATTTCGCGTCTAATGATTCTCAGAGCAGCCGCTAAATTTTACTTTTGTAATAAAATATTTTTACGCGAAGCAAAATTGAATTCAAGTTACGAAACCACCTTCACTTAAATTTATACCCCCGCGAGACAATCTCTATTCCGACAATTAAATGCTACTAATAAATATTTTTTATTTTCTCTATCTTTACTTTTTTCCTATTTTTCCTTATGTGAAGCGTCTAGTTCAATTTGTCATTTTTACAAATCTCTTATGCGGCTTCTGCTTTGAGATTGCATACTCATCCCTCATATTATTCTCACATTCATCGGCAATAACTGGACGGGCAATGCACATTATACACTTTAAGTCTTAAACAGTGAAATTTACGGCTCTCGCTTAATACTCGTGATTGGTTTATCGACCAACGAGGTCGATGCAATAAGTTTACAGTAATCACTGCACATTTGTAAGCACTTTTTCCTCGCTCGGATGACAAAATTAACTAGTCCGATGAAAATATGTGCCACGCTAAGGTGAGCCGTTAACATTAATTGGCATTCAACAGTAAAAATCAACAGTATTCCTATTGGTTCTGTCTAAGGTTCTAAAGCGGCTAAAGGATTGTCAAAATTGCACTGCATTAGTGGAAAATAAAGTGCTGCCAGCTTAGACATTTGTAAATGTTAAATGGTTAAACAATGGCCTGCTGTAGTACATTATGCTTTAATTGTGCAATATGTAAATAGAGAAGAAATATTGACGCAGCCAGTACCAAAGAACCTTTGTCTTACGAGTGAAATTATCTCGAGTTACCCAAACAAAGTATACCTTAACTTGTAACTTTCTTAAAGCACATTCAATAACATTATAAGACAATATTGCGAAATATATTTGCATTCAATTTGCGACTGAATTTTTTTGAGGAAATATTACAAAGAAACAACAGTCTAGTTATATTTAATAATTTATAAACAGGTAATTTTGCAAAATGCATCGAGCCTCGTCGTGGCTTTTTAAAGGTAAACAATCGCAGCCACTAATGAAAACATCATTTTTTTTTTTTTGCATCATATGATGTTATTCGAATTGCTATTTTAAATACATTTTCTTTGTAAACAAAGCTCTTTGATAACTAGAAATTATTCATTTTCATAAGAAAGACGGTGTGAGTTAAGCAAATAGCATATGCTAGATTTCCTGAAAACAATCGTTATTATCGTTTTCTTTTCTCGTTCCTTCGCAATTTCGTCGAGATTGCCAAAACACGTCATCTCTCTGCGTCTCAATAGACATTGCGAAGCGTAAATCCTATTACACCTTTAGTAAGTAAGCTTTAGGAAAAAATTTCACGTCTCCTAATATCCCTGAAATGTTCTAGAATCAAAGAGGGCAATGCTCATCGTGAATTACAAGTTCAACTCCGTAACCCGAACAATTCATTTCCAAATTAATCTGCCCTTGCCACTTACAACGAGCAAAGCCACGTCAAATAAGACTCCCGCGGTGCTTGCCGCGATAAAAAATTTTCCCTTCTTAAATTAATCTCCCGGATCACGATAAGGCATTGAGCTAATAAAGCATCAGAGCGCATATTAATTTGATAAGGCTATCGCTTGAAGCCCCGAGCATTCTATCTCGGGATTCGCACGAGACATCTTGCGCGAGTGAATAAGTTGCGTACGGACAATTTCCTGACAGTCCCTCAAATCTACGATCTTGCTTTATCGCTCCTCGAGCGCATTCCGAGCGCATGTACAGTCGCAAGGAGGAAAATCTCAAAGAGTCGAAAGTGCGACGAAAAAGCGCCGTCTCGGGCAAAGGCGAGGCCGACAAGACGGATCGACGCTGTTAAACGAGCCTGCCCGGTCGACAAATCCTTGCCGCATTTTCCCCCGAGTCTCTCCTATCCTCGCTCCTCGCTGATTTCAGGAGTCTAAGCGCAAGCTTGAAAAATTGGCCTCCGTGACCTCTGTATTAATTTTCTCATTGCGAATCGCGGATTCGCGCTCTGGCCGCGCTGCTATTGCGCACGGCACGATTAATTACTTTTTAATTGCACGGGAAATTAAAATGTAGAAACGGCGTGAATATGGATTTACGACTGGATTACGGTCTGTCAGGTGTGTATTTATCATGAATTAAGATACGTAATACGCTGGGAACAATTTCTGCGCTTTTTTTGCGCATTCCACGTAGGAGTTTGCCGTGCCGTGTTTTAAAAGCATAACTTTAATCGGGTATTTAATGAATCTGGTATGCTAGATACAGATTATAATTCCGTACCCTCGATCATGCATCACGTACTTTGACACGTTATTCCCAATCATTTTGTAACGCCCGAGACAATGGTAGTTGGCAAAAAAAAGTTATTTTATCGCCGAGTGCGCGCTCGTTACGAGTTCCCAATCGCTCGTTTCTCACATGCAAATAATCCGATCCTTGGCAGCGGCGATTTTCATTGTTGTCGTTGTCGTTGTCGTTGCTGCTGCTGCTGTTATTGTTGTTGAACGTGCGTAGCGGTATTATACGTAATTGCGAGAAATAGAAAATTAAGCGCTTCGGTAAGAGACTGTTACAAGAGGCAAAAAAGGGAAGGAAAAATGGGTACTCTGCTCGCTCGCCGTCAACGTATAATTCAGCCGAGTAGTCGGAGACGAGAGATTGAGATAGATTGAGCGGGAGATTATGAGAGAGAGAGAGTGTGTGTGGCCATTACCTAAGCACGAAACGCACGTTGCACTCGGCAAATCCCCAACCGCCCCGTAAACATGTCCGAGGTCTTAGGAGATCTTAGATGACGTTTTTTTTCACAGGTTCGATCCTAGGGAATAAGCGTGGCCTAGTTCGATTGAATTAACCTGCGCCGTGGAATAACCAGTTGACTTACGACTCTTCCTTCCGACTTTACGGCCGCTGCCTTTCCTCGAGTACACGCGAGCTTTTGTGTCACACTTGGAGAGTTGATGCGCGCGCACTTAGTTAACGTCCTGCTGAGCGCCCGATATCCTCAGGTTTATTATATGGAAAAATGGGCGTCGTAAAGTTTAGTGCTCCGAGGATCTACGACTGCAGGGGAGTGAGATTTTATTGCTGAGCGTTGTTACTCATGGGTATACGATAGAAGGCGTTATCTTTACTTTGTATTATTATGTCTTCGGCAGAATGCCATGAATGGAAGCTCTGCCACTTGAGCAAACTCATTGATATCTCGTCGACGGAGCGGAGCTGCTGAAATTTATCACTATTTCGGGATATATTAGATATTAGTTTCGATCGGCTGGCGAGACTGCGACGTATCGGCAATGCCGCGGAGCTGCGATTACCGGGCGCAATTAGGAGAGCAAAGATCGAATGAAAAGCAAGTGACGGGCTGACCGCAACTATTGCAGTTCAATCTATTAAAGCTCAGCGGGGCAGAAAATACGGCTTGGCTGTCATTGTTTTGCCAGATAGGTTATTCGCCGGGGCGAGACAGAGAGAGAGGGGGGTAGAGGGGGGTAGAGAGAACGAGCCAAGTGAGAAATCATCAGCGTCTCTCGCTCGTCGCGCCTCGCAGTCAAAGCTGCACGAGCAGTCGGCGTGGGCGGAGACTTCTTCGCACCTCGTTCGCCGGGAAGGTTGGAAAGGAGGATACGAACTATCACCCACGTTGACAGCTCCTCCGAGGGTAAGAGGAGGAGGGAGGCAGTCAAGGGGGGGGGGAAGGAACCCATTCGGTACATTTAAAGTGAGCGCAGCCACTGCTTTACTATCAACGGGCGCGGTGCTTCTCGTTTAGTGTTATGCACCACTGGAAGACGTAATAAGTAGGAACTTGGGTGCTTGGACAATTACTTAATGCAATTTGATAAAATAATGAGGGGTTGCCAATTGTGCATGGCATTTCTTTTCAATAAATTTTCATTACTTCACACAACTGGATATTAGCTTTGACTGATGTATAATTCGTACTAATTATTTCACGAGTTTTAGTTTCTTTTTTTTTTTTTTGCCTCTCCTCTCCCTTATGTTTTATTGTTCTTTTGTTTTTTTGTGTTTTTTTGTTTCTTTTGTTTTGCAAATAAGTAAATGAGATACTGGTCTTTCGTTGATTTTTTCCCTCCCAATTCTCAAGAAGAATCAATCTAGCAAATTTATAAGTAACGTGGATGGTAATTAAAGGCAGCAAAATTAGCCTAAAAAAACAGAAGAAAGAGGTAAGTGATTTTTTTTTTTCTGAAATTGAAAGTGAATTTTTTCCTTCGGCTTTATCATTTTTACACGCAGTCACCAAGAACTTTGAGATTGAATTTTCAAAAGGACTTGTGACGCAGTATTAATACAAATTTACTCTTTCGCTCCTTTTCAAAAATAAAAAAAGACAAAAGAAAGAAAAAAAAGGACAAACAACTTATATGTACGCCGTTATATTTGACACGAGACAATAAATATATGCCAAGCAGATTATAAGAAAATAATGCCTTTAAAATGTAAGAAACGCCATTTCCAATATCGTTATCGCAACCAACTAAGCTTAATTGACTCTCTTAAGCTAAAACCGAACACGTCATAATATTTATAATCTTACAATATTCTGATAATATTTCTCTTTATTGTTATTGAATAATAATTTTCGGATAAACGAGCAGATTCAATTAAGCAGATCCCTTGGCACGATGACTCGCTCGATAATCCAACTAACGAACATTCTAGGAACACAAAATGATTAATCAAATTAATAATATATTATTATTAGGCCGGCACGGAATTTTAATAGACAGAGAAACCTCTTCCAAGGAAATCACATTAATTAAGATGTATATCCAAATTTCTATGAAATTCCCTTGAAAACACAAGCCATCTACTACTAAGGCTTGCCAATATTTTTCCATTTCAAGTCAATTGCAGAGACGCGTATGTGTATGTGTCTGTCGTCGTCGTCAACTAGCAGCTCGGAGAGACGCCAGATCCTCCTCGAAACTTTCCCCAAGTCTCTCCTCCTCCTCGATTCTAATTCGATAAGCATCATTTCACTCTCGGTTCCCCGTGGAGACGAATCAACTCTCTTCGGACTCTGTCCTCGCCCAAGTCCCGGCCTCAGAGCCAGAGCCGACACACTCCAAGTTCCGCTTTTACTCTCTCTCTTTTCTATCTCTATCCCTTCGTTCCCCTTCTCTCGAGAATGATAAAAATAAAGGAGCGAAGAGAGAGACTAACGGGAAATACGGTCAGAGTTCAACGTGGTGGCCGTGTGTATGTAAAGGCAGCCGATTAAAAGCAGATTATACAGAGAGATAAGTTTCATAGGGCCGATGCATTATAATTCAGGATCTCTGTTCTAGGGAATAATAGCGAGGCGATGGCAAGCTAATACGAGGCAGATTGTTGATTAACAAATAGAATGCTATCGCATTAATAATTATATTATCAATGGCACGTGTAGCGCAAGACTGTCCATCGATGGCAAATTGCGTAATGCTTCTGAGAAAATAAATAAAAGGTTTCCAATTTCTATTATCTTGGTAGAATTTTTGTGCTAGAACGCTCGACGAGTCTTTGAAGTATGGCAAATATGTGTGTGGAGTAATATCACTTCTCAAATAAGATAAATTTTAAAATGTAGGTAATGCAAATTAATTATATATAGCTGAGGCTTGAGAAAAATTGAGGAAATACTGGCTTGAATAAATATTGTATATTATTATCGACATTGGTTCATTAAATAATTCATTACCGAAACTCGTTAACGACGAAATATGCCTATTGCAAGTAGTAGAGGTGGCCAAGGACACCTTGTCATCAATTGTTGCTGTATTTGTAAATTTTTCAATCCTCGCTTTCGAGCATCAATCGGAGGCAATAAAAACAACATTGGCATGCTGAGAACAATGACTATCGGCAAATAATTTGATTAATAGAGTCGTATAATAAATCACGGTAGAAATTCGAAAAATTAACCATTACTTTCAAGCAAAACAATGTTCTTTCGCATAATTACAATTGACCGAGTACTCGCCACATTCAAACGTAAGAATTTTTCAAGATGAACAAAAACGTCAGATTACAAAATAACTAGCAATTGGCGATAATGAACGTCGTAGTAGCCAAGTAGTAAGATAGAATTAAATAAGAATTGTGGGCAACCAATCAGCATGTGCATCCCCGCGTTCTCTCTCTCTCCTGCGTACGAGATGTCGCAATAAATTGCAAATGCATGCGATTAGGTGGAATCAGCAATCAATTTTGAGAGCCGATTTATTAGTCGGGGCGTATCGCTGTGTATTCCAACGCTGCTTTTCATCAGGCAACATTTATTGTTTGATTCCACTGATTCGCGTAAATTCGGCATGTCGGAAGCGGATGCTGAGATCGTCGTCGCCGCCTAAGCCAACAAGAGCCTCGCTCGCGCCTCCGGCACATCAAGGTCGATAAATTCCACGGTGGCGATCGATGGCCGACGTTGATAATGACGAGGGAATAATGCGCGCTGATCGACGGCGTCAAAGCAGCCAACGAAGCGGAGATAAAAGGCAAGGTGCTCACACTCTGTACGAGTGCGGCAATCTAATTCACCTGTTAACAGCAGCGTTTTCGCCACTTTGGGGCCGCGCTCGATATCGAATTTACTCTCCTCTTTCGTTATAGCCATGTGAATGGCCGATCGCTGTTCCCTCGCGCACTTAATGTCTTTATGCATAATTCATGTGGGCGCATTTTGTATACACGCTGTCCCGGGCAGTCACGAGCCATTTACAAAATGTTGTATGATCATTGAGGCTGAAGCTGCCGCGGGCGAGGGCGGGAGGGGCGCGATGAAAGAGCGAGGACGGGCGGCTAATTTTATGGATTTGCCGGGGAATGTGAGAGGCTCGCGCGTGAATCTAGCGACGCATCTGTTTGCGCTTCGCACCTTCCCTCTTCATTGTTCGAGAATCGGCTTTTTGCACCTCCACGAGCGCGGCCTTGCTTTTTACGCGCGGCAGTGAACTCGTGTTTACTTAGCTGAGAGTCTTGCGCGCTCTGTGTACCATCAACACTCCAAAAAATACACTCTTACTTGCACCTTATCGCATCGCCTCCACCCCGCACATTACACTCCTACACGTGACTCATCTATCGACGAAATAGTGTACCCTCTCAAGAGTGTAGAGATGGTCCGTGCCCGTGAATTCTATAAGCCAAGTCTCGTTATTTTTGCTGGACATTCTCGCATGAATATGCGTGCCATGCAATCTTCTCGGTCTCGTTTAATGGCCAAAGAAGTGCATGCGTGCGCGCTCGGTCGCTCCTAAATCTGCGTGACGTCAGCACCGGCCGTCGCTCCGGCGTCCGGCTCACATTAGCGCGGCCATTAATCACAATTACGCGAATTCAGATCCGACTGCTGCTGTTCGCTGCACTCGACCGGATTTCTCATCCTCATCCTCCCCTCCTCTCCTCTCTCCCCTCTCCCCCCATCCCTCCAACCCCCCACTCCCAACCCGACCGCCCGACCCCCCTCCCCTCCCCAACCCACGATAC
>JAPYYT010002906.1:0-25280 GCA_030522565.1 Ceratosolen corneri | reverse complement strand
TATATATATATATATATATATATATATATATATATATATATATATATATATAAGCACGCAGGTTTTGTTTTAATACACCGAGAGAAACACATATAGGTATATCTATATGTATGTACGTAGAATTTCTGTTCTTCTGTCTCTCTTGCTCATGAGGTTATGCCAAGAGCGTCTGGCATTGTTTCTTCTAATTTATGCTAAGGTGGGTCCGGCAACGAGTGTACCAGTCCTATGTACGGTACTCGTGAGTGCGCGTATACATCACACCTAAATTATGGCGTCTACCGCGCTAAATCTTGCGTGCTAAACTAATTGAATTATTGCCGGAAACTTGGCCGCGCAGCATTCATTAACTGTATAATGTAAAAGAGACGCGCAGTGCTCTGGTAGTCCGGCTTGGTCATTCGTTATTATTGCATTATTACCAGCATAGTATTTGCTATGGAACAAACATACCGAATACAGTTGAAATACGCTTACGTGTACTTACGTTTGTTTTTTATTAGGGCAGTTGATATAGCTACTGCTTATTATGTAAATTTATAAATTGGCATTACTTTTTCTTTAACGTGTGACCTTATTTTTGAGACTTCCTTGCGTCTTAATAGGACTTTCCTTGGTTAGGAAATAAGTGTTTTCGCTGGATTTATGATTATAAAACGAGCATTAAACCGTGAAATTTGTAGGGAAGCCAAATTTATTTTTAATGACCTTAGTTGTTGACCAAAAGTAATAGTAAGCTTGAGTAAAAAGCGTTAAATCACCTATTGATAGCTATTAAGTCGTTTTTAAAGGTTTGTAAAATTAAAAAAATTTTGTTTATATGTACACTAATTATAATGACTTATTTTCATTATTATAATTTTTCTTATACTGCATAATATTATCGCTATAATTTCTTGCATCTTAATATTTATAGTTATTGATGCATATTAGTTATTTAATACAATTTTCATAAATTTATTGTTATAAAGTTATAAAGATTATAAAGATATATTCAAATTAACAGATATGTATAACAGAACAGGTATGAATTTATCGAAAAGTCGCTTTATGTACAAATTAATTATCTTATGATACTGAAGTGGCGTATACTTTATAATAACAAATAATAACAATTTTTAATTATATTTTCAAAAGAACGGATTTTAAAATACAGAAAGAAGAAAGCGTGAATACCATCGCTTAAACATTCAATTTCCATAATATGAATTGTATAGGAAAAGGTTATATGTAAAGGATGTTATAATTTAGTAAATTGCTTGCACGTCTGTGCAGATGTTCCCAAGCTCAGATCATTATACACCATAAATTCTAGATGTACTCGGTAAGGAATAAAAGTAAAAAGTATGCTCAGATGCATGCTTGTATCGTTTCGATCGCACGACCTG
The DNA here is from genome assembly GCA_030522565.1 of Ceratosolen corneri. Classification (NCBI taxonomy): domain Eukaryota; kingdom Metazoa; phylum Arthropoda; class Insecta; order Hymenoptera; family Agaonidae; genus Ceratosolen; species Ceratosolen corneri. Next base: position 23,892 of record JAPYYT010002906.1, on the reverse strand, counting down.
TCCGTGCAGAAGACAAACTGCGAAGTAAACGTGAATGGGAAGTAAATCATGGTCTTGAACACATACACGACTGCCACGCGAGACGGCATTTAGAGCAATCGTGCGCATCCGGCAAACGTTAATCGATTTTTTAACGTTTCGCGAGAAATCAACCCCTGGGTAGCCGCAGGTGCGAAGAATACCTTCGTCCAGGCGTATGCTGCACCCTCGAGGATCCCAAAACCGAGTGTTTCATTAGCCCTCGCGCAGTAACGTATATGACGGACACCTTGCAAACGATTCACTTCCCTTTTTCTGATTTCTTTCCTTTACGCATTTTTTGTCCTAATGACGGACCTTCCCTTCGCCGACAATGACCGTGGCCCAATCTTCTTATTATACTGTCCTCGACGATGCGCGCAAATTAATATTCAAATCTGTCGGTATTAACCGTCCGGAGGATCCTCCGAGTTCTACACATAACGGACGATACGTTCTAAGTACTGTCATTGCCCGGAATAAAGATGTGCAAGCGCGTGTAAACTTTTCCCTCGTTATATCGACCACTTCTTAAGGATCATGTAGCTCTTTTAGGTATACAGGTATTTGTATTACATTATGCACGAAAACAATTTTAACATATGTAGTGGTAACTAAAATATTTTAAATAGTTGAAACTGTGTTTAAGTCGTTTTTTGTAATTTGGCAATCTCTTCAAATTTATTTTCTCTAAGTAATTATTATATACTATAAATATTATTATATACTTGTGTATACTAAAAAACACTGGACAATTATCTATAAAAAATTATCTCTTGTTAATAAAATTGTATTTAATATTACTTATTTTTATATTTCAAAAAATTAAATGTTTTCAATTGAAAATGAATAGTATTTAAGATATCAGTAGTATAAAGTCAATAATATAAAATATTTCAATATTCTACATGAAACACAACCAAATTGTGTGAGAGAAAATAAAGGTTTATATTACAAATTAATTATTTTTATCGATAAAAAAAAATTGTGCAAGGCCTGAAAAAGTAATATCCATTATTATATAATAACAGTAAATTATTCTATTTTATTTTGATTAATTTATTCTTTCCTTCTCGGAATAACTGTATTATTTTGAATTTGTGTAATTCATTTATAATACATACTAAACTTATTAACTATTTTTCATGTATTCACATTTCACGGCATTAATGAATACTTTACTTATATACTAAAGAAACGTTTACAAATCTACTATATATTTTACGAAAGGTATTAAAATACATTAAAAATTATATATTTATTCTAGTATATTCAGTATATAAAAAGTAAAATATGCAACATTAAAAAGCTCAATTTTTATGTGATAAAATATTCTAAATTTATGATTTTAAATGTATTAGTTTAAAATGTATTAATTATATTGTATATATTAATATTAATAGTATATATTCATATTTAAATTTATGATATTTATTGCAAAATAAATTTTTTCTTATTTTAATACTTTTATCACAATAAATTTTCTTATGTTTAAAAAAAAGTTCTATTCCAATTAATTAATAAATTAATTTCAATAGATTTACTTAAAATAAATTTTATTGACATAAAATATGTATTATACATATTAATCGTAAAAATGGAGTTCTTACAATACTCATAAATGTATTGTAGCTCTTAGATGTTTAAAGTTATCTTATAAAACTATTTTATTATCTTTTTTAAAGCCTTTCAAAATAGATATTATTCACAATATATAGAAATTGACAAATTAGATGTTGAATTTTAAGTTTTATTTGAATTTGTTAAATATTGTCAAAGATGTTGAATATTGTAAAAATAAGAATTTTATGAAGATAAAAACTTATAAACCATAATTAAGAAAATATTTTATTTAATCAATACAATGAATATCTATTATTTTTAATACTACGTTTACTACTTCCAGGCAATCTCCCAATTGTTTGGTTTTGCTTGGCCAGTTGCTCTTGCAATTGAGTTTTGCGCATATCGACGGGACGCCGTAAGTCTTATGCTTTTGAAAAATGGAGAGTCTGAATGCATCAGTATGGAATTAAAAGAAGCCCTGAAAAAGTTTGCTTTCACGAAAGGATTGTGGATGAGAAGCGAACTTTCGCATTCATTTATCGAGAGTATCTTTTTAATGAATAATAAAAAATGCAAATATCTCGTAACTTAATTTTAAAAATTCGGTAATTGAGCGCTCGTACTTTATAATGAAATAATTAAATGTTTGGTGAGAATTTTTTCAATTATATAACTATGTTCTTAATGGACCATTTTATAATACTATTTACATGCTTAAAATAGGCACTTCCATTAATTTTATAGCTTTTATACAATTTTCTAATACTTTTTGTGTTTATAGTTTAATAATACACATTAATTTAGCTTTTAATTCTAATTCTATTTTTTGTTTAAATAAAGCTTATTTCATAATACACGAACGAGTTTGAATAATTTATTATTTATTTGTAATATATATATATATTCAGACTAACTATAATTGACAATCTATTCACGGATTTGAATATTATATTTGATTAGTGTTTAGATTACCATTTGCATTATTCAATTTAGTTTTAAATTTAATGTCTAAAAGTGATTAATAAAGAATATCAAAATGTTTGAATTTCAACCAAATAAAAATATGACATTTTATTACATATAAGTACAATGAATAATTCAAAATTTATTCTTGATGAAAAAACATTTAATATGTAATATAATGCTTATTTTTCAAAAACTATTGTAAAATAGTATCTTATTCCTTTAAAATTTGCTACATTTATATAAAAAGTTAGCTTTAATTTATTGAACATAAAAAAGTAAGAATTAGTGTATTAATTAAAATTCAAATGCAAAATGTTTTTATTTTAATGAAGGTATGTTTACATAACAAAGTGTTTTTTGTTGTGAAGTCCATGTAATAATTTCATGTGTCTTATATCAATTCGGAAAATACAATTTACAATGCGTAGCGAAATGTTGTGATTTCCGTAGACTGATTTTACGTGATATTCTAAGAAACATTTTTCATAAATATAAATAAAAATACGTGAAATAATATAATATTTTATACATTGAATTCAAAAGTTGGAAGAGATTTTGAAAGTTCTTGTGTAATCATTTTCATTCGGACGTCGGTTTATGCTCGTAGATTTGAGTTACGCACATTCGTAAAATTTTCCAACAAAATTTAAAAAATTTTTCAGCTCACTCACTCTTTAAATTTCCGACAGATAATACATTGTTGCAAGAATAAAGAGATTGCGCCCTTCCCATTATGAGTTGCATCCCAAACTTTCAGATTTTATTTAAAACGATAGACATTAGTAAGCTCAAACTTTTGATAGCCAGTGTTTACTTTTTTTTGAACATTTTGTAACTGTTATGAATCAGAAACAACATTAAATTGTAACACTAGTTATTGAACCACATGAGTAATATCTTGTGCGGACCTTCATTGGAAAAATGTGCTCTATATGTAATATTGGAGGGGAATGCAAGCTGTTGTAAAGAATACATAATTTAGTATAAAAAAGCATTTGAAAAAATTAAATAAAATGGATACGAAAAATAATAACATAAATGCATCTTTTTGTAAATATACTTCTGATGACATAAATAACTGAATTGCGATGAAATTGACGTAAAATGACTGCATTATATTAAAAAAAAACCTTCCTTCTGTTCAATACCGTTAATTAGTTAAAATGAATTTAATTGATATATTGATTCTTAAGACGAGTGCGTTTAAATTATCACAAGTCATTACCATAAAGTAAAAAAGTATTAATGGATACTATAAAAGGATAACGTCCATATTTAGTTTGCAAAATAGCTCTTTTTATATTAAATGCATCAAAATTCATGCATTTTTCTCATCATTTTAAAAAATAATCATTGTTATTAAAATGATATCGAAACATTAGTAATATTCTTATAATATTTTAAGTATTTGGGATAAAATACCAAATTGGATTGTTTTAATGACTTGCAATAGTAATATACAATTGCATTATTACTGTAAATAATGTTATACATATAAAATAAGAATTGTTGTTTTATTTTACAATATCTTCAAAATATTTAATTTGCTACAATTGGACTTTTGTATAAGTAGAATAAATTTTCTATCCTATAAAGTCAAAAACTTTCTTATAAAATTTATAAGTAATAGAAAAATTTTAGTTTATCCATAATTAATGTGATTTTACAAAAAAAAAAAAAACAAATCCTGATAAATCAGGTAAGATTAGATTATGTAGATTAAAGTAGATGAATGAGATTGAAATAAAATAAATATCAAAAAATTTTTAAAGAGCTAGAAAAATGGAAAGTATATATCGATGGGATTTGGTGTACATTATGCATATGCTTCAGAAGGGAAAGAATAGTTTGAAATATGATCGACTTTTAATAAAATGAAACGAAAATATAGAATGTCTCCATCTTGTTAAGAACTATGCAAGGCAATACTAGGCATTAAATGATCATTCTTCGATATAAAACTGAATACGCGATAGTTTTGACAAATTCTCCAATTGCAAAAGCTGACATGAAAACGTTCGGTCTATTATGCGGCGATTATCTGTTTGCATATGAATTTAAGCAAATCGATTATTTTTTATCAGAAACTTGATTTATAATAAATTTTAATTTAACATAAAATTTTTTTATTTATTTCTATTCAAAGCTTAATTTGTACATAATTAATATTCATAAGTAATGCTACATAAATATCAAACTAGACATAATCATAACCATTAAAAATTTTGTCTCGTAGAACTTTTAAAAATTTAATTATTAATTAAATATTTCAATCAAGATAAAAACAATCCTTTATAAAAAATTAATATTAGATTTTTTATCTGTCACGTAATTATTATACGAATATTATAATATTGTAGTAAGATGAAAAAGGACTTGTGTAAAAAAGTAAGCTGTACTTCAGGCAAATGTCTACTAATAATTAACTGCAAGGCGTTTTTTTCAATGTGACAAAGTCGTATATACTTCATTCATACCGCTAAGTAAGTAAAATCTAGAATTGGTTTTTTTATTATTGTCTACGCACTTATTTATATGATTGAAGTTTAAATTATAACTACGAAATTCAGTCTGCGCAGGCAAATTTTCATGTTGCAATATTTAATTAAATAATACGCTTATAGCATTTGAGAGTAAGAGACTATACGTTTCGAAGTGATGAGAACAAAAAATGGTTTATTCGTTTCTTATACAATGCATAATAATAGTGTATAGTATGAATATTATCGAACTGTCTTCCAAACACCCTTAACTAGCAAGTGGTTCTCAGTCAGATCTTATATTACTAAATTCATGTAACTTTACATTTTTAGATCTAAAATGTTAAATGGCTTTAATATATAATTATATTATTATCTAACTGTAAAATGTATCTATGGCAATTAAATTATTTTATATTTTTCTTGATTTATAGTGACAAAAATTTTTTGTGTGGAAAAACTTAATTGTAAATATTAAATAATGTCCTAGTTTATTAACTCACAACTTTAAATAATTAGCATTTTAAATAATTACTTTAATCACTATTTATTAACAATTAATACTGGTAATTTTTACTCTATAATTTTTACTCTATATTCAAACACAAATTTTCGATAAATTTTTCAATAATAATTGTAAAACTAAAATATAAAATTAATATTTTCATTCAAGTTTTATAATTGTTAAAAATTGACTCTAATCACTATTTCCAATAGTATGAAATAAATTTAAAAATAATAACAAAATATGCTACTACTACAAATACAAGTATTTAAAAAAGAAAAGATTTTATAATTAAAACATAAATATAAAACAATAAATATAAAATACATATGTATTCCATTAAAATGTATAATAATTGATAAGTATAATAATCAATAATTAATTATATATGATTTATGATAAAAATTCTTAATTAAAATCTTTTCATAAGTTGACAAAAAATTTTTTATGTGAGTACAATTATGTTATTGTAAATATTTGTAAATATTTTTAATTTTTTTTTTTTATTAATATTTTTATGAATGACAGAACTTTATAGAAAAACAATTAAATAACAATGTATGGACATAAATAAATTAATTTTTGAGACTTGAAGAATATATTAATGAAATATTAGGATAATAACCTGTAAATTTTTCATATTTATTGAAAAATTGATGAGAACCTCATATTAGAACCACCTTTTCACATTTCTACTGAAAACATACATACCTTTACTGGTGTGCGATACTTAATAGTTTCTCGTTCTGAGAAGTATATTTTTGACTAAGTAATTGAGAAGAGAAACTAGAAGATGGTAAAAGAAGAAGAAGAAAGAAATACAAACACGCGCGAATGAACTGAAAAAGAAGCATTGAATCTCTTCGAACCAAATATTTTTTGTCTTTGTAGTCAAAAGATATAGACGTTACACCGGCTGTAGCTCAAATAAAAGAAATTTTAATTGTTTATTCGATATCATTAACCTTTGCAATATACATAATTATTTTTATTGTTTCTCAAGAATAAAGCCTTAAATCTATCATTTATTTAGCCAAGATACATAAAATTATAAATTAGTATAATCTAATTATAATTTCATCAATATGTAACCATGTAATTTATCATTTTACAAATAAATGAATGATATTTCGTGCAATTGGATTAAAAATAGTGGTTTAAAGTTGTTCGTTATAATATAACAATATAGAAGCTTATTTTTTCCCTTTATTATATTTAATCTATTACATCTTATAAGTTTTTTTAACTTATCTATTATTTAGATATCTTTATAACGATTTATTAATTCTTTTAAAAAGTTTTCTGAAAATATTCAACTGATAGGTATGAGAATTTTTGCTTTTAATAAATAAACATCTTTAACAATGCTGATTGAGCTCTGGCCAATGTTTACAGCAACTTTTTATTACTTATATATATTATACTTATAGTTATCTTTATCAATGTATATATAATATTATATTATATATTATATAATTATATTTTTCATGTAATTCGATAAAATAAAGTAGGAAGCTCAAATAAGTGATAATAAAATGTAAAGAGAAATAAAAAATCAAGCTCATTTAAATGTATAAAAATATCAATGTGCAATTAACTTAAAATATTGTACTGTTTTTATTGGTAAGGTACTAATAGTGACTTTATAATTATAGTATAAACTTAATAAAAAATACGTTAATGTTATTGATTACCACTACGATAAATGAAAAAAGATGTTAAGAAGATAAACAGCCAACTATCGAAGATTATATTATAAATTCACTATAAATATCTAACAATATACTTAAATACTTGAAAATACATCGTTAATAATATAAAATTTAATTCAAATTTAATAATATTTTAACTAATATACATGATAAACGTTTTCTTGCTACAAATTAAAAAAATTATTTATTGTAAAAAATTAAATTAAATAGCGTTAATAAAATCGAAAATATATGCAAGTATTTAATTCATCTCTAGTCGTTTAAGAGATAAATTAATGGTGAAGTGTTACATTCAAAATAATATGCTATTTTTTTTAAACTGACTTACATTTCTCCCCTTGTTACATCTTGTGATCCTTCATTTTTTTCTTACTTTTTATTTATTTATTTCGTTTTCTTACTCTCTCAGATATCATTACGCCAAAAGAGCAGATGCATGGAAGCAAAAATAAAGCCAGCAGCATCCCTCGAAAAGTTTGCGTATGTGCACGATTCAGTGACCCTTGCCTATGATCTTCCCTTTATAGTAAAGACATGCGAAGCTATTTGAGATCCTGGGAACCGTTTTTTCCAACCATATATATTGTTCTCATATATGCACATACACATATATGTGCACACACACGCGGACTCGCACGTATAACATGCACAAATTTACTCCTGAAAATATTTCTCTCCCTACAGTTCGCTGCTATGTTTTTCTTTCTTAACAAATATTCACAATAGATTTTCTGTATTTTTGAATAAGTAATTATTTTCACAATATTGCTAATTATTATGCAATTATCAAATTTTGTAACGAATTAAGTATTTAAAATACTTAAATTATAATTGTAGTGGCTAAATATGATATTGATAGCATTACTTCAGAATTTTTATATTTTGTTTCTAAAAATTAAAATTACGTATTTCCTTAATATAAAATTATCCAACGAGTTGAACTTATAATTTTGTATTTAAAATAGAAAATGAGTTCCATGTAAAAATGCTTTATTTTTTTACTAACAATGTAAGATTCATGTGGCTATTAACCCAATTAATTGATTATTTGATCCTTAAAATAATACTAAAATAATAAAATAAAATTATATTTGTTAGTTGTTGAAAGAAATTTTTTAACAGAAGTAATAATTCTAGTTAATATTTTCATTAAATTACATTTGATATAAATTTAGATATTCAAATTTAAAATTTTTAGAATTTTTTTCAGATTTTTTAGATTTTTTCACAATCTAAAAGGAATTCAATATTGCAAATAAAATAGAATCAAATTTCATTAATTTCACTTGCAAAAATATAAATATTATTAATTTTTATCACATTTACCTGTTAATATTAATATAATAAATACTATTAATCTCAGAATTTAATTTAAGTACTTCAGTTTATTTTATAAAATACTGTATTAAAAACTAAATATGTTAAAAATTTAATTTTAAACTAGTGGAGCAATAAAATATTTTCGTATCATTTAAATCAAATTCGTATAAATTGTATTTATAATAATTCCATATTAATATATTTTGTATAAGTATTTATAAAAATACTTCATTAATGAAAGTAACGTAATTATAATACAAACAATTTCAATTTGATACATAAAATTATATTCATGATGAAATGACACTTCGAATTTAAATAATTATTTATATTCTTTCAATTTCAATCTAATATGTTTGGCTTTTCGCTTATAATTAGAGTTTTATTAATAAATTAAGATAACTTTAGCATGCTATTTTTGCTAGTTCATTTATTAGCAAATTGACAAATAATAAGATTTAAATTCATTTAATTGGAAATATTATTATTATTTTACAAATTCATTAGTTGCTTTATAGTTTTTTAATGAATTATAATAGTAACGTATTTTAGTCATATTGTTAGGTTTCATTTAAAAATATGTATTTGAAATATATCTAAACATATCTTTTTTATCCATAGAATGATACGATATGAGTTAAGTTAATAATGTAAATTATTAAATAGATGAAGAAACAGGAATACTTATTCAAAAGTAATTATATATGATTTTCTTACTTGTCTAGAATTTTATAAAATGATGTTATTCTTTGTCTCAACACTATGTAATAATATTTTAATTCTTTCTAGATATATTGGTCCTTCTGTGATCTTTTTAAATATTTAAATTCCTAATTTATATTTAGCATATATTAGTATTACATTTCAAAATAAAATATTAAAAAATCATACTATTTATTTGATTTTTTTTGTCAAGTATACATAATGTTACAGAATAATTGTTCATTAGCTAAGTAATAATATTTATGAAAGGTATCTTTTAATTAAAAAAATAACGTTTATACAAGGTAATATGTATTTATTTCTACGTGCTAGTATAAATGGGTTATCATGTACTAATATACTTCTGAATTATAGACGATTTGTTAGTACTACTTAATCGTGTAAAAGTCACTTTAAACGTAACATCGAAATTGAAACAAATTAATTTTCCTTTTAACAACAATACATTTATCCATATTTTTGGCATTAAAAAAAGAAGTTTAATTTGATATTCGAGTGTATTTTAAATATCCAAAATATATAAAGTTTTTATTTACCATAAAATATTTTAAAATTTCAACCAAAATAAAATTTTTTGAATAATTTTTCCAAATTAACGTATATTCCTATAAAATCTTATGTAAAAAAGAGTTAGGCTCTTTAAAAGATTATAATGCAAATGCTCAAAATTCACAATAGTAGTCCTCTTGTTTAAATTTGTATCTAACTCACCTTTCTATTTAGTGAAGTTCAAAAAAGCCTTTTATCTTTATATATACTCTCTTTCTTAAGACAATTCGACATCTATGGGGCACTTGGACTAATCTTGTAATCAATCTTGATTTTCGGGTTAGAAGCCACAGCTGTTCTTACACACTACATGGATTGGTCATATAAAGTGGTTTGCTTGTAAGAAAAGTTCGAGTAATAAAAGATATTAAAACGCAAAAGAAAGAGAGAGAGCAAGCAAGAGAGAAAAAAGGGCTGAACTCAGAGCTTATAAATAAAAAAGATGATAACTAACAGATATGGTAAAGTAAAGTCAGGAATAGATATTGGCAATTAAAGAAAAAAGATAGTTGCTTTTCATTCTTTTGGATGAAAAAAATTTGCAAAATTGAAGTTCAATCAAACCTATCTATATTGATTTATTAAATCGTATTAAATAATCAAGTTATGTATATAATTTAGAAGGAAACCGGATTTTTTATGTTCTTTTACTATATCATATATTGATATTAGATAATATTAAAAGTGAATATGTAGGAGATAATATATTAATTGATAGTATATTAATAAATTAGTGTTATAATTAATTAATGCAATTTTGCATATTTTATTTGCAATTAAATTTTTATTTTTTTATTTTTTAAGTTATTTTATTAATAATGGTTTTTAATATAACGATCATATAATTAAATATGGTATATTAAAATCGCAATAATAATTTTTTGATAAATTTTAAAATTAATAAAATTGTATTAAAATATTTAAATTAAAATACTTATTTTTTAATTTCATAATAAAGTTTGAAAAATATAGACCATAATTTATTTGTATAAAACCAATTGCATTGTATATACTAAGATTTGTAATAAAACAATGTCGGAACTACAAAACAAAACTAATATCATTATTTAAATATTTCAAAGCAAAGAAAAAATCATCAAAGGAGAATAATAAACTGACAAATAATGTATTATAAGAAGAATTCATAAGAAGAGATGTGCATGCAATTCGTAGACAGAGCGACGAGTGTTCTATAATACTTGAACAAAAAAACTTCGTCAGTGAAACATCTCATTATCAAGGGTGCGTAAAGAGCGAAAGGATGCGTGAGGAATCAAATCCGTGATCTGATTTTCCCATCCTCCGAGCTTCATAAGCTATAGCATCCCTCGATGCAGCTGGTGATGACTCTTACACTAGCGGAAATTGCTATTCGTGCCTAAGTCATTCTGCCGTGGGAGAGAACGAGGTCTGCACAGCTTTTCAATTATTGTATTAGGGTGGATCGTGTGTATATAGTGGAAGTTTTAGAATTCTAAACAATGAGTTCGGTTGGATTTTCTTCTATTGTTGAAAATGTTGAATTAGTAGTGTTAAATTCCCTTTAAAAATATGTACATTTTATAAATGTTCTCCATAAAAATACGGAAAATGTATTTTACAGAAATTTTCATGTTATGAAATTAATTTAATTTTATAATTATTTTTAAAACTATATATTACATAAATTCAAAATAAAAATTTGTAAATTTCTGATTGAGCTTAAGATGAATTTTTTACTAATTGTTGAACACATTGACTTTTATTAAATCTTTAAAATGTGCTTTAAATAAGTATGTGATGTATTATAAAAAATTGTATATATCGTGCAAGACTGCTAAACTTAGAAATATGTTGACAATAGTAATGGCAAATATTCATAGCTAGTGTTTAGAGCAACTCAAGCATAATTTCTATATTTCTGTTTTAACCGCTGTACATATCTTGTACATAGAATATGAATGTTTAAATCATTAGATTTGAAACGAGTTACTGGATAATTTTCCCAAGTTATTATTAAAATATCATGGAAAGGCAAAAAAGAAAAATCTAAATATATTAAAAATGTCAGAGATATGGAGAAGGTTGGAATTTGTCAAAAGATGTTAATTTTATTATATTTGCATCTATTGCAACAAATCAACAATCTCTTGTGATTCGTTATTTTTAGTTGCAAATATTGCATAGCTACTTATTTAAACTAACAGCTCGCGTGACCTGTCATTGGGAACCATCAAGTCCAGTCCATCAAAACTTCCGGATTTCACAACCAGTATAACCGGAAATTTTAGTGCTCTGGGCTTCTCAATCTATTTATAATAATCACATTGAGGCATATCGCAGACCGTAAGTTGACACCAATAGTAACTCGGTGATAAGTATTTTATAAGGGTATTTAGTATAGTTCGATCACCCTAGTGATAAGCATATGATCCTATTTAGATGATTTGCGTGACGAAAAGAGGTTGACAAATATCATTGGAAGCTTGTGTAAAAATTCTTTCGTTTGTGACGGAATTTGAGTTTTTATTGTTAGTTTTAATTGAGTAGAAAGACCTCGCTTGACAAGGAGTTATCACCTACATTAAATTCTACGCATGCTAGTCACGTTGACCTATCGCGTCCACTTTCGTATGTACGTGCACACCTAATAAAGTAGTAACTTTTCGAATGCGACATTGTAAACTTGTCCTGTTTATATAAATTATTTATTGTCTGAGGATTAGTTCATTAATATACTTGATAATATACTTGTTGACTAATATAACAGCTGAAATATAAAATAAAATACTAAGGAAGTTCGTTTACTTCATATTACAAGCTTTTTCATTTTTTCTTTCTGAATTTGTATACGTTTTTATTTTGACTTAAAATTATGTAACTGTTTTAATATATTCTACCTTAAATTATTCTACATGTTTGAGAATGGTGAAAGAAGAATAGTAAATAGTTTCTGGTTAGTGATATATTCGTTATATGTATATCATTTACTAACAGCTAAATCTATTTTAATTTCATTAAATAGGCATGGCTGTAATTAATCGTAATTGTCGATTTCGTATTTCAGTCACTTATTTAATTTAGGAACAAATGGAGGTCCCATTAAAGTCATCCATGTTTTCGGTTCGAGATCGCAAGACAAACCTTTGGAAATACGCAAAAGTTTGTACTACAAGATGTCTTACGGGTCTGTTGTCGTCGTCGTCGTCGATGACTTACGGGAATATGTAGGGTAACCCTTTGCACGAATACACTACATGTTTATACAAGGAAATCCCTATCAAACCAGACCATCTACATAGGACCTTCACCGATCGGTATCATATTTTTCTGGCGAACTGGGTCGACCTATTAATTCCCTGCGGATAATAAATACTGATTATGAGAGTAGATGTAATCGTATAAAAATTTATCGGACACATTTTTGCAAGGCAGAACATTCTTTTCATTCTGATAACGTATGTTGACATTGCCTTGTTGTTTCGTAAATATAAATCTTCTTTTGATTATAATTAATTTTGTAATTAGTTAATTTTTTTATTTAGATTTATATTATTAATATTATAGGCGCTTGATTATGATTACATATTTAGATTGTACAGAAAAAAACAATCCATATGTAACACTATTGACTTGCAATATTATTATCTAAATCATTTACTTTACTTGTCAATACATTTATGCCTTTAACAGCATTTATTAGCCTAGAGCGTTTTTTTAAGAAATTGTGACATCGTTCCAAAAATTAAATAAATAATTTTTACTCATTTTTAATATATTTTCAAAATAAATAATATAATTCCTTTTATAACAATATAATTCCTTAAAATAAATACATTTTTTAAATTTCAAGAAATTGATTGTATTTCTGATAATAGCTGATTTTTTGTATATTTCTTAATACGTTTAATTTTTATGGTAATTTTAGTAATATTTTAGTAAAAGTCTATGTCAAATTGATAATGAACTAAAATGAGAAGCAATGTGAAGTTGTCGTGATACTCGATGCAAAGAAAATCTTGTTGTCTCACTAAAAACAAATAATATAAAGAATTAAAACTCTTTTGATTGCAATAAACAATTAGAGTTTTGTAATAACTTGTTTTAATCTTTAAAAGTATTTCTAATAATAATATTTATAATTATTTAATACTTGTTTTATTATTTTATATTTCATGTAGATCGTTTGGTAAATTGTAAATGTAATAAAAAATATTTAATTATCTTGTGAAATATTTAAAGATGGATATTTGTAAAGCTATATGATTCCCATACTATATTAACCATTATTAAGTTATTATAGAATGATATAATATAATAATTTAAATATAAAATATATCTCTTTCTAACTAAATTAGAACTAATCTCGTGAGAAATACGAAAGTAAAATTAAAAAAAAATTAATTCTTCATTAAAAATAAATATACACAAAAATTTAAGATAATTAAGAATAGTTTCCATCTTACTTCGATGTAAAAGCTATAAGGCAGGTAATCAAATTTTACAAACGGAACATGGATTTTCCCAGAGGTATAAGTTACTTGCACGTCTCGTGTTTAAAGCCTTCGCGTCAAGAATATGTGTATTTGCATAGGTTTGGAGCCGCTACTGTTGCGATGCGATATTGAGATTATGGAAGGTAAATCATCGTCATTTGGGTTTAGATTCTAGTTGACATCCCACACGGGCGACTAAAAGGATTTGATTTGATAAGCAGCAATTCCGGAAATGCGACAGCCCAACCTGTTGAGTTATTTTTGCGCCCGCTTCTTCCGGTTTTCCATTTTAACATTGTTCCACTTCAGCTCTTACCTTAATATAGACGAAACGTTTATCCAGTTGACTCTTCGATGAATATTCAGAGAACTTTTTGTCGCTGTCGTTATACCCACTAATTCAAGCATACATTTTTTCCCATGAACTTGAAAATGAACAACTGGAATTTGACAGTTCAATAAAGAGTATATATTTCTACATAAGAATCATTAATAGTAATTATTTATTATTTAATAGATAACATTATTTCAGATAATGTTACTATAATATCTAAATAAAATATAAAGTTAATATAATGTATAATGTCAGATAATGCATTAGTAATTCATAAATAATAATTCTTAATTAAATTGAAAATAAAAATAATAAAGATAATGAAGTCTTAATTTATTCAATGATAAGGAATATAAATTTGATTTTGAAACGGTTAAACATGTTTTATTTTGTTTGTTTTTAATAAAAAAGAATATTACATTCTCAAAATCTTTGGTATTAATTTCAAAGACGATTGTGTGATTTAAATATTTTCAATTTATATGTATTTTTATTTAAATTACTATAAGAATTACTGAAAATAATTATATTTTTAATTTATTTATGTTTCTTTAGGTTAATTTTAAGTTTTTACGAAAACCTTATAAATGCACTTATACTAAATTATATTATTTCATTTTATACAGCAACTTAATATATTAATGATAAGTGAATTAATACTTTTCAACATAACAGAGATAAAGTGACTAGTGCTATTTATGTTTATTAACTTCATTAATTACATTAATTCATTAATTACACATTTAATTAAAATAATAAATTCAACTAGACATAAAATGATAACATTTCAAAAAGAGAAAATTCTTAAATTTGTTAATATTTAAAAATAAAATTGATAACATATGATTAATTATATATTACATAATTTATTCATTGTAGTATTGTAATAATTATCAAGGAAAATCTTTCTTGTGAGATAAGCATAAAGTCAACCCACCTCAAGTCATTAATTGAAGTAACATGAAAATGTGATTTGAATTTTAATTAATGATAATAATAAAAAATAAATAAATTATCATATGCAGTTAATTGGTATTATTGAAAATACAGCTATTTTTTCAAATACCATAAATAAATAAAAACGACTAATCGAATCACGAAACGAACCCATAAATACATGAGTAGAAAGAATTCACCGAGCAATGGCTAATGCCAAAGCCTCAAGTAGCCCACAATGTATGTAAAGTGTAAATTTGATAGATGGACAAATTATTAATACATGAAAATACATGGTAGGGTGCGCATCCATAAAGCAATATCGCAATAAGAGGGACGTTTGATCCGGGAAGCGGGTGCACATGACTCGCGAACTTGTCTCGCCGCGGCGTCAAGGGTCAGCCATAAAAAGAGTGGAGCCAGCGCGTGACGAATCAATCGCCACTAGCCTCTGCTTCGCTTTGTACTTTAGACTTCTATTCGATTTACCACTTGGGTATACTTACATATGTCATGTTATTCCGCGATCGACGCTTTATCTCTATTCTAACACAAATATTACCACGCTGCTATCATTTTTCTCAATTTCTCTTTTCGATTTCACTATCCATTTTATTCTTAATTTATATTAAATATAATTATGCAGTATTAGATATATGTAATTTTTGTACAAAATAGTCTGAAAAGCATCTGATTGTATGTAAAACTGCTTTATTTCTACAGCATAATTCAAAAGTTATTTTATTTTAGATTCTTAAGTTCCAGGCTTTTATAAAAATATATTCTTAAAATCTTTATCACTTGTATTTACAATCTACAAATTCACCTTTTACTTTTAATATTATTATCGTCTAAATTAAAATTACTTTTTAAATATATTGTTAATAAATAATTAACATTAACTTTATAAAATTAAAAATTTTATAATTCCTTTATTTTATTAGACATTTTTTATTATACATATTTTATTCGTTTGTGTTGTTGATTAGTTTTATAAAACAATGTCGATCCCAACTATTTTATATTATTGAGCATTTTTTCGAGCAGTTGTACGAAACAAAATTAAGTTATCTTCGTGCCAATAGTTAAAAATTCATAAATCATTTTATACCCGAATATTATTTTTGACTTTAATTTATCCCATTTATAATGATTACATTTATGTACCTACTTAAAGATTAAAATTACAAAATATAACTTTGCCCTCTATTTTTCTTGATTACAAACCAAAAATTTAAAAAAGTTCAATAAATAACGCACAATTGCAAAAACGTAAACCGATAATGAGTATAATGTTATATTAGACTATTAGATATAAAGGCAAATCGAATCGAAAGTACGACTCGCGGATTCTCCACGCAGGTGAGGATGAAACTTGCTGCTATCTATTACTCCTCAGGTACAATCAAACCCCTTTCTTAACTAGCGAGCGTCTATTTTCCAATACCCTTGCATCTCCTTACCCAACCGTTTCCCACTGAAATTTGAGGGGTGCGCATGGGGGGGATGCATCTTCTCTTCACCAATGGAAGCCGAAGGGTTGCCGCGGATGCTGTGGGAATATTCTCACAACAGTACCGATCACCTGTAGTCATTGAAACTGCATTCTCTCTCAACTCATTCTCATTTTTTCATCGCGCTAACTCTCTATTTACCCGTGGTAAAACTTACATCATCTCTCCTGGTATCCTGGCGATATAGGGAGCCTTTTTCCCTTCTCTTCTTTTCTTCACTTTTCGCTAACTTTTTATTTCTGAATTTTATTGTTAGGAAACATAAGAGAATTATTGGTGAAATTTATACAGTTTATACACTTGAAAATTTATTCTGTTAATCAATAAATAATTTAAATAATTAATGGATGCTTCGAAAATTTAATGATATACTCTGTGTGAAGTTTATTTCAATACTTTTCTTCTATTCATTTATTTTCAATTACAAGTATTTAAATATTATTAATTATTTCCGAATATATTTTTTGTACATTGGCAACTGTAAATTTCTACAAAATTTCAATTTCACTCTTTGTCAGGAATTATACCAATATTATACTATAATGATTTTAAATTATTTAATACGTTTTATTTAATTGAATCTTTACAAAGTAGTTTAATTTAAACATTTGATTTAATTTTCATTATTTTTAATTTGGTTTTTAATTTATTTTCATTATTTTTGTTTAATTTCAGTTCTTTTTAATATAAATTAAATCTTAATTTAAAATTCTATGAATACTTATCTTATTTTCTTTAAAAAAAGATTAAAGCCGTTAATAATTTATATATTATATTAATAATATATTTTTATTTTATTGATGACCTTAAAAATGAAAATTATTTAAATATTTTTAATTATAATTGTAACTGTTTATAATTTAATTATTATTATTAATTTTAAAAGTTAAATAGGTATTCTTAAATAAATTTTGTATTTATACGAGATAGGCTTCTTAAAAGAAAATAGTATCATACAAATTATTTAAAACATAATTTGCATTCACTAAATAATTTATGTATTAAGAGATTTGTTAATTTAAAAATATCGGAGCAGACTATGTGTTAGTAATTCTATTTCATATTTTTCTTTGCTAACATATAATATTATAGATAATTTTAGATATATTATATAGATATAGATATTATAGATATATTATAGGTATTATATATAAATTGAATTAAATAAATAATGATTACATTAATAAAATAATATGCATTAAAAAGGTGATAAAACTATAAACAAAAAATGCTGTTTTTATTATAAATGTTTATTAAAATAAATGCTTATTGAAATGATAAATTAACAGTGATTTAAGGCATTTATAAGTGAAAGTGAGTAGAGCATGTGTGTACAATAGATGTAAATAAATAAATAAATAATATGTTCGAAAAGAAATTAAAATTGTATTAAATATTTCGATATATCTAGTACAGTTTAGCTTCCTTCTCACTGACAATACTATAAAAATGAAAGAAGATACGCAGGCAGTTGCTAACGTCAGTAGTTTCATTGGCAATAGCTACACCCCCTATTCAACGTCTTGTTCAGGGAATCCATTAATTTTAATTTTTTAGTAAAATTTTCTCAATGCTTTACAAGGATAACATATAATGAACATCGTTTGAAAATGGACGTCAAAAAGCCATAAAAAGGGTATATGGTCACATGCATATAATGGAGAAGAATATAATTCTTGAAAATAATTCTCATTAATATAATTTTCCGTACTTTTCTTAGTTTTCTATTTCCATACTTTATTTTATTTCTCTTACTCATTTGCTTTCTCATTAATACTGCCTTTCATAATTTTCTATTTTGTTTATCATATAAGGTACGGATTTGAGAACTATGCATAACTAGATACGATTCATGTGATATTTGAGAGAGAGATATCATATGATGACAGAGAGAGACAAAGAAGACGGTTGACATTATTCAACCAATTTTAATTGAGTATGTACAGCGATCGTCATGTGAGAGCGTTACAAAATTTGTTTATCGGATTATCGTAAGCAATCCGAAATTAAATATATATTGATTCAGAGTGGTCCACAGGTACCTACACAGATGTATGAATACATTAAGGATTTGGCATGCATTAATGGCTGATCGCCGAAGGTAATTGAATCGAGCGACATTTCATTTCAATACTTTACCTTTTTTCATGAATCAACAAAAGCCGCACCATTCTCTTTTTTCTTAATTTTTATTCCTTCTCTCTTTTTGTAACTAATATTTTTTGTAACCAGCGCTATCTTTGATTTAACTGTTTATTTTTTTATTAAGCTTATAATATAATATCTACTGTATGTACCACACTTGATAAAACTATTTCATGTTAGATTGATAGTTACAAAATTTTAAACCTTTTGTACTTATCTAAGTATAACGTATTTCAAGAATTACTACATAAAAAATGAAATTTTGCAATAAACTATAACTAATTAAAATAATAATTACTCATTTAATCACTAATAGGTAAATAATAAATCACTTTTATAAAAAAAAACATTACAGATAAAAATAAAAATATTTTCTATCAACTTGCAAAAGTAAATTTTTATAGTAATAAATGAAAAATGTTAATAGTTTATCAAGAACATCTGATGTCAAGTCAAGTATGCGGAACGCTACTGCGTGTA
This sequence comes from Ceratosolen corneri, assembly GCA_030522565.1. Classification (NCBI taxonomy): domain Eukaryota; kingdom Metazoa; phylum Arthropoda; class Insecta; order Hymenoptera; family Agaonidae; genus Ceratosolen; species Ceratosolen corneri. The sequence goes on along the minus strand of JAPYYT010002906.1, from coordinate 4,169 downwards.
TATGTTTGTAAAAATAGAAATCAGGTAAAAGAAATACGGACAAGTGCAAGGCTCATATGATTTTCATTCGGAGGCGATTTCAACATCAGAATTTCCCTTTGAAATGTCTAATAATGTTTATCATAAGATAAGACAGTGGTCGTTGGGCGTTCGCATTTTTGATCGAGTAAATAGCGGAAGCGGCAGTGGAAGCGCATGCGGTAAATGCCAAGAACACACCTATGGAGTAAGGAGAGAACCGGTAACCACCCGCCAAGTGGTAGGCACGTGCGAGCGATAGAGCTGTGGACCACTGCTGTGTTCACGCCATAAGATTAGCTGCCTTTTACGGAAGGTGAACGATTAAAAGATTAATCCTTAATTTTCATGGCCAGCAATTCGCCTATATTTGTATCGATTGACCCTTGCTATAATTTATTGTTTCAATAATGTGCCTCTAATGTCTTGCTTGCAGTTTTTTTATAAGTCAATAATTCGCGTAAATTAGACTAGAATTATTCACGTATATTAAAACTGCCCGAGTAAAAAGATTAGAAGCATTTTTTATTGATTTGTATTTGCCTTTATTGAAACAGCTAATAACCACTTCATTAATATAATTTGCAGCGTAGGCCTTTAAATTCTCGATTTTCGGAATTACGTCAATTAAAATATGGACATTGATTTAAATTCGTAAGATGCGTAAATAAGCCGAGATTCGTATCCTCCTATTATTGTCTTATTATTTATATAAAATTGATTTATAGCTTGCAAACTGATATTGTCTATTTTCAAGAGTAAACAGAATTGATAATCGAGTTTTAAAATTTCAAATAATAAAATAAAAATAACTATATAAAAATATTTTGTTTACAGTTACGATGTAAAAATTAAAAAATGTATAAACTATTTATAATTTAATGAAAGCTAATGTGCCACTAATCGATTATTATAATTATATAATAAAAATTCAATTTAATTATTTATACTAACTTTTTTACATCAATAATAAAATTTATACGTTCAGGAATTCAAATATGCCGATTATTAAGAAATTTTCTTACGTCAGAGTATACGTAAATTTAAACACAATTATACTAATATAGTACACTAAGAAAAAAATTATTTAATTTTTAATATAAAATATTCAATAAAAAGTGGCGAAATATAATTCTATAGAACAATCAATTATTGATAGGTAATTTACATTTAATTAAAATCAGATATTATAAATACGGAATTTAATAAATTTATATATAATTAATATTATAAATTCTTATCAAAATAATCAAAGCATTTTTAAAAATATTTTAGTTAATAATAATTATTTTTGTGTACTGAAATTTTATCATATTAAAGAAAATAGACCTTTATTATTAGATAATTATTAGATGATTATTATTAGATTAATATTGTTATATTTATTTTTATTATTTTTAATGAATATGTTTTTATACATTGGTATATTAAAAATAATATATACAAATTAACAAATATATAATTTAATATATATAAATGTTATAAATCATGATAGATAACTTATTGCACCATGATCATTTATTTACTACTCTAAGATGTGTGAAGGATAAAATGCTCCATAATATTTGCATAAATAATGTAAAATTAAGTTTATTGCGGAATTATATAGGAGTGAATTCAATATAAGTGCACAAAAATAAAATTTGATAATTATGAAATTGTATTTAAATCAAAAGAGACCGATAATTTGAACTTTCAGTAAAAGTGAAATTTCTATAAAAATATTTGTTAATATATTCATCTTTCTATTAAATTTTGTATTTATCTAGATAATTCATTATTATATAATACATTACATAGTTATATATAAATAGAAGACTGAAAACGGGAAATAAACAGAAAAATATTATATTTTTAAATGTAGTGATGCTTATAGAAAACACAGATTCTCGCCACGCTACCATTAATTTTTATTAAAAGAGTCATCAAAACTATTCAACTTAAAATTGAAATTCAACTTGAAAAATGAAAGGAAAAAAAATGAAATCCCAACGTTTTTAATTTTAACACTAAATACTGTGATATAGAAACACCATATTAAACTCGAGTATCAATTTACATATTCGTTAAGCAAGGTTTTATACATTTTTATACGTCGTTCAACGTATTTTCCCCGACTCCCAGCTGTTTGTCAACGGTGATTCCCACATGAGTCTGCAGTACAATAAGGGTTCCTCCTGATGATCTTTACCCAGGTGAAATAGAATTGGTTTGGTGGATAGTGCATCAATGAGGCGACCGCTGTCCAGGTATAAAGACTAGTCTTTTGACTTTCGTTTCGATTCCATACCAAGTATTAGATGAATATTTCTGTCAAAATCGATTTGTATCTTCTTTTCTTTAAATAGCAAGGTATTATGACAATTCGTAGATACTTCTACCAATAGATAACGATTGTTATGAACTACATGGATTAAACTGTGTCGCGATATTTGCTTTTTTAATAATCAATAGTTTTCGTTGGCCTCTATATCGAGGTCACATTTAACTGGAGCTATGATATATTAATTTTCTTAGACATATAAATGAATATTCTCTAGTATATAGTTTTAAAGTGTCATAATAAGAAAAAATACAAATAAACTTATATATTATTTATAATTGGATAAAACTTTTATGGATAGTAAGCTCATGTTTCAATAGTAAGTAATTTTTTAATTTTATAATCATAACCTATTGCATATTTTATTATTTTAATCTTAAATTAAGTAACACATTATATTAATAATAAAAGTAAAAATGTTTTATAAATTTGAATTTTCAATTTTGTGTTTTATATAAACACTTTTTGTAATAAAGATAATTATCTTACTTTATAAATTTATAATATTTAATTTTATAAGGTATAAAAAGTATTTTTTAATTTTTAGCGTCTTATATAATGTTAGCAAAATGTTGCTATTAATAATGAATTATAAATGGAATATATATATATTATTCAATACATAAACTATAATATCAATTTGTAATTAAGTAACAATCGATTTATTATTTTTAAATATACATATTATTATAGAAAAGTTATTTATAAGATTTTAAATAAAAATAAAAACTTATTAAAAAGAAATTTATAAAACAGTAATTTAATATTTTTAAATTTTTAAATAAATTTACTACATGAAAAAAAATTTCATTTACATACCGATAAAATATACTTATTTTACTTATAAGATTAATTTAAATTATATTTTCTGTCATAAAGTAAAATCATAAATAAAGAAAAACACCTGAGTACTAAAATAGAAAATTTGACCTAGTATAACATTTTTGTAATATGATTTTAATATACATTAGTATATATAAATTTTTTATGAAAACATAATTAAAAATATAAATTGTTATAATTCATCTTTATACATTCTAAATAATTAATAAATAAATTTGATTATATAATATCCATATATTTTGATGCATAAGTACATAGTAAATATACATAAGTTTTATAAAGATTAAGAAAATGCTGAACTAATATGTCTATATATTTAGAGAATAAACAACGTTTATATTTATTCAGTAATACACGATACACTTTTGTGTAAATACACTTTTATTATTACTATATTTTACTGAATGTAAAATCCACATTTTCAGACATTACGTAATTATATAAAGTAATAAGATTAATATTATATTTTCCTTTAAATTCTAATTTAACATTTTATTTTGATTGTAGACGATGGATTAAAATTCTTTTTATCGCTATTAATGGTTAATTACATACAAATAATATGAATTTGGATAATTAACATATACAAATATTTGTACTAAAAATAATGAAAATTGTATTGTACTTTTGAGAAGTATGAAAAATAAAATTAAAATATAAAATTTTGAAATTCTTGTTTACTATCTATAAAAAATATTAACTTCGTAAAATAATAATACTAAAAGTTGAATAATTAATATTTTATATTGAATAAATACAAAAGAATATTTTTTCATTATATTATGAAATAATATAAATAATATATCTGAAAACTTATGGGTCAAATCTCTTTCATCTTTTTGAATAAATAATTATAACCTTATTATAACAATCTTATAACGAATTGATGAGAAAAAAGAAGCCGTGAATAAAAGCTATTATATTTCTATTATTTTTGTTCGTACATTTTAGCGTGCTTTAGAAAATATAAAGCTATTGATACATT
>JAPYYT010002905.1:0-15088 GCA_030522565.1 Ceratosolen corneri | reverse complement strand
AGAGAGAGAGAGAGAGAGAGGGAGAGAGAGAGAAATTAATTATTCAATAATCAATGCCCATTTCATTCAAATTAATGCTTTTTTATCTATTAATATCATCGTATGTTAATGGGTGTGGGTGTGCTTGATGTACGGTGGTATCGTGGTATTATCGGTGATAGATTCAATGCAAAATTGTCTCCTTAAACATCTACAAGCAAGCCGTGTTAATACTGAAATTACATAAATATTAAATCAAGCAATGTGCCAATATAATTATCAATAGAGAAAAAGAGGACAATCGGTGCCAGCTTTGTAAGGAGAGTTTTATAAAACGCAATGGCGGTGTATTTTAAGGGCACGAGTATCAATTTTAAGGAGCGAATAAATACTGCCGCGGTACACTCGAATTTCGCGTGGAGCGAAGAGCGAAATGTCGGTGTGTTAGTAGCAACTCGCAGTCTCTAGTGTAATTTACTACGATGTACACGACGGGAGGAATTGAAGGGATACGACGAGGCGAAGTAGGTGGATGAGATTGCGGCACGGCGGTGGCGGCGGCGGTGAGGGCAGAGGGGGGCAGGGGGAGGGATTGGGCAGAGGGAGGGAGAGTGCAGATGATTGCACCATACGGGCATACCTATCGTCACGGCACTAAGCCGGTAATATACGATGGCGATTTATCAATTTGCGCAAGTGTGAGCGCATGCGTAATGAACGGGCGCTGATTGCAGCCGCGAGAAGCTCCGCGATCCTTTCGAGAAATTTCGCAGATTTTATTGGCTTTGTGACCGGATGTCTCGTGAAGCCAACAATGAATTGTGCCACCTAATTATACCCACTTAGGTACCCAGGATAATACTTTATCTTGCCATTCACCTTACCCAGCACCTAATAATCCAATTTATTAGCACTGCCGTTTCAATACGTTTTCCGATAGGTATTCCTATTTAAGACGTATTAGCATTTGTTTTTAATTATATCAAATTCTGCAAAGAGTTAGAATTTTGTTTACATTACATGAGGAATGCAGTGTCGCGCAATTAGGAAACGCATATCAATCGTATTGGTAACCATAATTGTATTTGGCTCCCATGTAGCTTGTAATTATATTCTTATTTGAAGTGATAACTACGAATTCAGATTGAAATTAACGACAAAAATATGCGATTGGTGGAATTGAAAAGAAATTTCGTTTTCAAATGCTTAAACACATTATTTATGTATAGATAGTATCCTCATTTACTAGCTGGTTATGACATTTGGAAATGGAATATTTGATGAGATAATCGATGCGCTGCATTACTTTTTATACTTTAATTTTCAAAGTTTTTTTTCATAAAGTATTATTGCTCTTTTACTATTTTGCTATTTTTTAATATTATTTAATATGCTTCTGGGTAATAAATCGGAATTATTTAACCATTAACTCTTACATGACGGTGATATAATTTAATAATCTGAATTTTAAATTTCATCGCTATTTTTTAATAAGATGGCAGAAATTTCTTGTTAACTAATTAATTTTTCACTAATCTAGTCATTACCCTTGTTCGCTACATGTGCTTATACGTTTTTACATCAATTTATTGTTTATTGCTAGTGAAATGATTAATACTTGCTATTGATACTATAATTAAAGAGGATTTAAAAAACTTGGTTCTAACTTAGTTCTAACCTCATTCAACCCTCATAGTCAGATCCAATAAAATATGAGACATAAAAATTCAATCGCATTAATAAAAGGCGAAATTGTAGATATTGTTGTAATTTACATTCTGCTGCGTAATTATGCCGTAGTACTAATTTCTTGCTCAGGTTGGCTGTATATCAATTATAGTTTGAAAATGTAAGTCGATACAGAAGTTTCCTTAAGTATTATTACGAGCAATTCAAACTTTATTATATAGACTGCACAAGCGCACTATTACTATAAACTGTGCATTACAACACTTATCTGCTTGCTTTTGATAATTAACTTGCACAACTTGATTATCAGTTTTAATAGGACAAGCGCGAAATTTATATTGTTAAAGAAATATCTTTCTTGAACTTGCGATTTCCCTTTCTTATTAATTAATCGTCTTATTAACAATTCGCAAATAACCGGTCCAAGAATAGTAGCATAATAATTCACTGCCAATGCTTGGCAATTGACGATTAAGAGATTATGCCGAGGTAGCACATCAATATTTATAATAATCGATAATAAAATCGAAATCCAAACGCATAACATTAGCAACAACGAGGCGAAGCAAGAAAAACTTTCGTCTGTCATTAATCTGCCGTTCAATTGAAGCCGCACTCGCGAACAAAATCTCATATTCTAAAGCTTTATTCTTGCGCATAAAATGTAAACACGAAACGCTCGTTCCCTGCCCAGGAAGCGCGACCAATTAAGTGAGAAAATGTTCATCTCGAGGCATCACTTGGCTACGCTACGCGCACTACAACTCCCCTGCACACCATCAACGACCAGGAGAAAAGTGAGCACATCAGACTCCCAATGGGAACAAGCGTACGCGAACAACAACAACAACAACAATAAGAAATTCATCCGCGATGTAATTAGATGTAATGAGATGCGCGCGCCACGGTTATTCGAAGGAGATAGGCGCGCGCGCGCGCGCCCCGTAATTCGCATCTTGACATTCGCTGAGGATTAAAGGGCGTGATTAATATCTCGAGCCATTATCATACTGTGCCGCGGGCCTCTCCTGTATGCGCCGCCCTGCGAATAAGGGATCCAATTAGAAATAGAATCATTAAAAAAAAGTCCCGTTCGCACAGTGCCTTGCTTTTGATGTTTCCGCGTCGTTTCATTTTTCAGAGACGGTGTATAATTACTGTGCACGTACGCACAAGGTAAATGCAAGCGAGTTAATTCTTCCCTCTCCCTCTCTCCCTCTCTCCCCCTCTCTCCCTCTCCCGGTTCCCCCTTCCAGCTATTGTAAAGAATGACAAGCGTTCGTATTTTGTATTTTGAAAAGTCTCCTTTACCAGATTTTATTATTGCGGATAAAAGACTCCTGTCGGCGAACAACCATATATATATATATATATGTGTGTGTGTGTGTGTATGGCTTTCAATATAGGCAACGATAATTTTGCAACATAATATGCGAATGGCATTTTCCAACATACAGACGATTAATCGTGTTGTTGGGTTAAGCAGTCTCGTTTATATTAGGTTTATCGCATTATAAATTGAATAGTATATTCTCTTGCACTAAATGATTTCCTAATTATTTGCAAGGGATTTAAATTTCTTTTTATAATATGATAATATTATATTCTGCACTAATTATTGCCTGAAAAAATATTTTGTGTAAAAGTAACATTTTTAAATTACGTACCTTACTTCGTCTTCCCTTTGTATTTAATTAAATATGAAATTAAATGCTCAAACCGCTGCCCCATAAAAACTAGCCATAGCTATGAAGTTCATTAAAAAGTAAGAAAAACTTAAATAGCAAAAAATAATTTAATTTTACATAGCAATATTAAAAATATCCTCTTTAATGCGATACATAACCTAAAACATAATGTTAAATTGACGATAAAATTGCGGATTTTTTTAGGTCAATTTACTTAATACCCTGGCATATAAAAATGTAAATATTAACTGCTACAACATTGAACTAATTTACAATTATATAATATAATAACAAAAATGAAATAATTAAAATTAGTGTGATGAAAATAATGAAATAATGTTAAATAATCTAAAGTATTAAGATTGTAATGATAAATTATAATTAATTGCTTAGCGTGTAGCTTATTAAGAAAACAATATTAAAATCAACTTGTTCGACGTATATTTAATTGTCAATATCGAAAGATATTTTCGATAATTAGCTAATTAAACAAATGCGTACATTAAAAGTTTCTATAAATATGAAAGATTTCCTGTAATTTTTAAGATTTATTTAAATGTCGTATTACGTCAGCAATAAATCATAAATAAAACTTTTATTACAGAGAGAATTGTTTGAAAATTTAATTAAGATTTATTATTACGATAACATTTATTGGATTTTAAATTAAAAATTAGCTTAGTTAAATTAAAAATTGTAAATTTTAATTTACTGATTATATACAAAATACCATATAAATGTCATTATAAGCTGCATCTGACTCTTACATAGATTTTATTGCAATGACACATGTTTAATTAAACTTATTGTATGCATATTGACAAATGTGTATTCAATTAATTGATAATGTAAATAATTTATGATTTTATATAATAAAATTGTATCTATAAAATATTCTACCGGAAAATTGCGTTTTTAATGCACCTTTACTTATTCATACATTTTAATGACTTATGTAATCTCATATTTTTTAAGCTAAAATAAAATATATAATATTTATAAATCATAAGAAATATTAAATTTCCATTCCTAACATAAAAAATAAATGTCTATTGCTAACAATCTGTATAATAATATATGTATGTCTTATTTAAAATAATCTGGACTAATTTGAATTGGTTCATGTCCCACAGAAAATCACGTTCCACAGAAAATGAACAAGTACTGATGGCTTTTTGATAATTTGTAAAATTCGATTTCCTAGTCATGCATTAAAAGCCGACCGAAAATGTTTAATAAAAGATAACAGTCTGGCACCTTTTAGAGACCAATACCAAGGAAATTATATTTGATTCTAATCTAACAAATGAGATGATACTACAGCCTATTTATTTACTTTGTGACTCTTGTTCGGCTATAAATACGCACACGAGCGCGCGCACACACATACAAATATTATTTTTTTATCTCCCACTTTCTTTGTTTCGCTTTGATATACCTTTCTTGGTAAAATCAATTTTTATTAGTGAGATGGAGCCGTGGAATCAGAAGCCATTATCGTGACTACTTTTTTTCAGGGGCAATGTAATGAAGTATATATGCAAACAACAAACAAGAAAAAAACTATTTCCAGATATAGATACATTACAAATCAAATAATCGATAGTATCCGAAATAATTAATCATATCGATGTGTAAGTAAGGAAAGAAATAAGATCAATGGCATTGGATGGAATAATACTTGGAAATGAAAAATTTCCTTTAATATATATATTTTGTTTAATATCGTTATGAAATTACTCGCTATATTAAATTTATTGTAGATAAATCTTCCATTTGCAAAGAACAATGCTTCAGTTGACGTTGCCAAAAATATATAAGAATGTCTCTGTGTGTGTGTGTGTGTGTGTGTGTGCGCGCGCGCGTGTGCGCGTGTGCGCGCGCGTGTGTGAGGGGGGGCGGGTTATATTTGTAGTAAGCAATTACTAAATTAAAGTAAGAAACAACGGTTTTCATAATTCAATGAAAACACTTATATAGATTGTTTTGACTCGGTCAAAACTTCTTCGAAACAATTACGTTTTGTTTTCAACTTGCCTGAAAATAATTTGACATCAACCTCTATGAAAAGAAAAGTCGATACGGTTGAAATGAAAAATATGCTTATGAACACACCATTATAGTACATTGGCATAAGCGTTTTCATGACTTTCGCAACTCGCATGCTCCATTAGACATTATCAATAAGCACCGCAAATCTATCGGCAAATATAAAAATCTCAAATGCATAAAGAGTAATCAATTACTGTCCATTCGCCTAATTTATTAAATTTCACAATGAAAGTTTCACGTACGAAAAATGTCGCACTCTTAGAAGTTACTTTCGCAAAGCCCCCAGAGCGAAAGAGAGACGGATGTCCAATCAGAGAAAAGGTCAGGAGAGAGATGGAGCACGAAGTTGGAATGGTAATGGGATGAGGGAAAAGACGAAGCGATGTAGGAATTTAATGTTTTCAGGATAAAAGTTTAATATCACTCTCGCGCTGACCCCCCCCTCCACCCACCCACCCACCCACACACAAGCCCCACCGCCACCCAACATTTTCGCAAATGCACGCGTGCCTGGGATCCCTTGCGACCAGATAGCGACCAGTGTATTTTATATTTAGGAGTGCCAGTCGTGCGGGAGTGACAAGCGTATTAGATGTACGATGATACGATTTATTAATAAAATGCGTATTAGCAAAGTGTTGTTTGCCAACCCTTACGTACGCCTTCGACGTCGCGCTCCTCTCCCTTTTCTAATACAGGCAATAGGCACAATTAAATAAATAAATAAAGTGGCCCGTTTTATTTTAGCGAAGTGGCGTATATAGCCTACTTGGGGCTTTATGGCTGAAAATCGTTATATTTTACTGTCAATGTACTTAGGAACTTGGTGGGATAACATTGTGTAAGGACCGGCCATTTCAAATTATTATAGCACACTGGGATCGAAAGTAAAATATGCAGCCATAAAATTTAATTAATTGCATTAATTTATGTGCTATTGTTCTTATAAATTTGGTTAAATGTGCCCATTATTATTTGAACTATGGCAAACATTTTACCGTGATTATATTTATGTGCCTTTAGGTTGTATATTCATTTTCCCTTGATTATTCATGCACAACTGCTCGTGTTTCTTGTTAAGGGACATTTTTGCGGAGCTAACGATTTTCTTATATCTGCGTCACTTTAGATTTTCTTTTCAATATTTTGAATTTATATTGTCTGATCTCGCAAGTAGCTTGGAATATAATTTAAAACTAGAAAATAGAAAAGTTCTATATATTCATGAGATGAATTGATGGCACGGAATAATAGCGAATCGAGGAAAACTTTAATATCTTAAATATGTTTTATTAATCAGAGTTTTAAATTTCAAGAGAATAAGCTTTGCAATTACAATTGCTTCGAAGGGCAGGCATCTTTAGTATTGTATTGACATAAATATTAATTTAAAATGTAAGACTATAAAATTTTATGCATCACACGACGTAAAGACTTAATTTTTGATGAAGTAAATATTTTAGGGAAAAAGTGAGCGCTCGAAACTTCAATTCAAAGAAAAGTAAAAAACACGTACTGCATATTTATAACAAAATATGCCGTATAAATGATCGATAAAAATGTATTATTTTTCTGTGCATATAGCAGCAGGTTAAATTTACAAATTCAATTCCCACTCTTATTTAAATGGAAAGTAAAAAACCTTGATTAACGAGCCATAATATTATTATTTTCAACTAAAATTCTATTACATAAAAGCCTCCCCGAAAACAATATTTATCGAATATAAAAATGTATCAATGGAATTCCCCATACAATTAGCAAATATTTAAACAAAAAAAAAAGCAATCGATTAAAATATAAAAATGACTTCATTATCGATTGGGCACAGACCTCTGTCTCACGTAATTAAAAACTTTATGCCGTTCGAATAAAATCTCTCTTAATACCAGCGAAGCAGTAATTTTTTATTGGCCTTCTTGCATCGAGTAATAACTCAATATTATCGCGTGCAATTAGCAAAAGCGGACGGGACGGGGTGACTTTTCGCTTCCTCAAATTTAAGATTCTGATCATCCGCTTTTATTTGATCAAGTGTCCTCTCTCTCGTACATTGTCGTCAATGCTAATAAACCGAGCCACCTTCGCTCGAAATATCGAAAGAAAGGGCAGCAGGATGGAAGGAAGGTCGGTCCAGCTGGTGGAGGAGCGCGAGATGAGTTGCGCGAGAGCGAGAATGATGTGCGGGGGGTAGGGGTAGGGGGGTTAGGGGGGAGGGGAAGCTAAGGTGGAGTCTTTGGCCGGGCGATTGAATTGGATTTTTAATCGGCGAGCACTCGCCGGAAAATAGCCACTTCGACCCACCACGTCACGTCTATAAATGCTCGACCACTTGTTTTCCTTCCTCTAGCCTCGACTTCCCCCTGCCCCTTCTTCATCTTCCCCACCACCGCAGCTTCGATCTAACGAAGAAGCATTGACTGCGATCCGCTTGCTGCTCCCAGCCCCGTACGTTTCAATTTTCGTGATCGGTCGCTCGCTATTTCATTAGTCATTGCTAATTTAATGAAAATTCCGGCGAGTGTGAGGTCACCGATCAAAAGTCGAGTTTCCTCGCGTCTTAAGTGACGAAGAGGGAAGTTAAAAGGCTCGTGGAACTTTCTTAATTCGCCAAGTGAACGATTAATTATTTTTCGTGGCTGCTCGTCAGCGATCCCTTAATCTCTTTTCGCCGTATGTTAATGCAAAGTTTTAAGCTGACGAAAGGGCTGGCAAATTTTTAATTTGTTGGCATTTTTTTATTATCCTTTCCCTTGCGAATGGATATCTCTTCTCGAACGTCAAGAAGTCAAGAACGATCATTCAAATATTGTTCAACGTAAATACAAATAAACTATGAGGGTTATATTATGTTTATTTCATAATTTTATCATTCTCGGGACGTTATTTTTACTTTAGCCTTTTACTAACGGGAAAATGATAATCCAAATGATCAATATATAATCATTGATGTGGGTCCAATTAAAATTTATATTATCAAGTATGTTAGTCTGTACTTTTTTTACTTCTCATTTGGGTTATTAGTATTGTTAATATATTATAAATGGATAGATTTTCTTCGGAGTCGTATTCGAAATCATTTTATCTAAAGGTATCATTCGATTAACGCCAAAAACTCGAGTTAAAACATTTGCTCGAGTTAAAATTAATAAAGATAGAAGACGTTGAATGCACTTCGTTAAAGTACACGTTGAAAAATTAAAATCCATCGGGAAAACTTAACCATAATATGAAGACTAATGACATCACACCATTATTTCTAGCCGATATGATTTTCATAAGCATTTTAAAAAAAATTAATGAAAAAAAAGTAATGGAACAATGCAGCAGCAAAATGGTTTATCGTAATTTCTTTTTCATAATATAATCTTCCAAGACGTGTCAATATTCATAATATATTCGCGGTTTTTCAATATTGTTCAAAAAAATATATTATTATTTGGAATATACTTTATTTCGGAATTTTTCAATGTTGTTGCATTATGTATTTTTCTCTTTCTTTTTTTTTCTTTGGTATTATTTTGTTGTGATTTATATGGGCATTAATCTACAAAATTGCCTCACTTATATAACGAAAAATTTCTGAAACAGGCAGAATAGTATATCCGCCAGAAATCATCATCATATTCTTATTGCAACAACTATTTCATTGTGACGCAAATATTACATAAATATATTGCAATATATACATTACAAGGAAGAATTTTATCGAGCATCAGGAAGCTTTGTAATAAAAGATTATTTTATTTTAGACGAGATCTCCTATGGCAATCCGTTAACAGTGGACTCCTCCTCCTCCTCCTCCTACAACGATAAGATTACTTTTGCGGCGATACTATCGTTTATTATACCGAAAGAACTGAAATTCTAATGTAATTCTTTACGATATACATGGAATCTCTGCTCAGAAGGAGAGCATAACTGAGGATTTCATTAATACTTCCCTCGGAGAATTTTAGTCCGCGTGCGGTGTAAGTTTTTTCACGATCACCGCTAACGTTCTGCTATAACTGCATCAGTCAATAAACTCGCGAATCGAATTGTCTAGACAATTCGAGGCTTGAAAGTGATTGCACAGCGACTACCAGCATCTTGATACCTTTTTCCACTTATTCGAATTGATATTAATTTTTTAAAGTCTCGCGTCTGCCGTGACCGCAGCCAAGCGCTCGCCGACGCGAAAATTTCTTGGCGCGATGACGCAAATGTACGGATCGATTTTTCTCTCATACGGACATTATTTTATCGGCTATCCTCATCCGAAAATGTGATTGCCTTTTATCTTAGTTTGTTTAGAATTTCGGTACTCGATCTTCCTAAGACTATGATTATTATAAAATCATGATGCCCTCATCTATCCTATTTACAAAGTTAATTATAATTTACGCGAATGTCCGAGAGTGCTCGCAGTCGCGGACAATTAATATTAAACTCAAACTTAATACCTAACACCAATATTAAAAAGAGGTCGCAGTGAGAGGGGTTATTGCACTTTTTACATTAAAATACGTCACATATGACAATAAATTACGTGTAAATTTGAATCCTCGTAAATAAAAGTGACGATTGATATAGAACTTTGCAAAAAATGAAACGTTAAAGCAGGCAATAATATTACTGAAGTGACTAAATTATATATATATATACATGTCCGAATGAGTGTGTGTGTGTGTGTATGTGTGCTGACTGGGATACGAGACGATGATATTAAATGTATGAAAGAATGAAGTAGAACGTGATTATGAATCACAGTCCGAATTAAAATTGAAAAGTACGTATACTGTACTTCAATTATAATGTAATTAAAAGCTCAAAGTTTCTAGTAATTATTATCGTGTAATGATTCTTATTTTTTATATGAGTAATGGAATTTTCAACTGGATTATCAAAGGGCTTTTTAATTCGGTCCTGTAATTTTATAACAAATGAGAAAGTAATTCGGTTAATCGTTTGATTTAATATGGAAAAGTTAAAAATCGAATATTATATATTGTACCGTAGGCCACATACTATTTATTATTAATGCCATATGCTTTCACGCGTGCATTTGTCAAAAGTACTTGACTCTTTTCAATCCTCGTAATGCAGCATATTCTACAAGCGTTTCGTAAGTGTTGGAATTAACAAACTCGAATGTTTCCAAGTCGTGCATGAAGGTAAAAATCACGAAGAAACGCGTGGCTGTCCATAATTTATGCTTCTGACACACATAATAAAATAATTTATCATTTCTTTGAATAGATATTATTTATCGTCAAATAATCTGGCCAAATAATCTTCAAAGTATTAAATTAATTACAACGGATTATAATAACGGCCAAAAATTTCACAGCCAATCAGTTATATGCGCGCGCGCATTTATGCATCAATCGCTTGCCTTAAATTTCATGACCAATTTCCATAAATCCGGTTAATTAATGGCCAGCATACGTAGTGATTAGGAAACTCGATGATGACTGGCAACAACTGCCCGAGAAAAACAATTGCTAATAAAGATCAATAATGGCAATATAATCTCGAGACACACCCACGCCACCAATCATATAATAATACGGAAAGCCGAAGAAAAGCATCGAAGATAAGGAATTAGTAGACTTGGGACTCGTGGCTGCCAACCACGTGGTTAAACGTCTCTGGCTAATAGATAAAACTAATCTCCAAGCGCATTAATGTATACAAAGTCCATACAGTCAAACTCACGGTTTAGCGCATCGTTTAATTGCAACTCGTGCATGAGAAGTCGTGAGCTGGTAAATCAAGACGTCGATGTCTCGATTTATCGATGATATCAATTGATACATTGGCCGTCTGTCTCTCACTACTACTCATCGCTTACGTCCACCCAACACATCTCTCCGACATCTAGCACGCCATCTAACGTTTTATTTTTTCATTTTTCCTTACAATTGCCGACACTTTTACGTGCTTGATTTTACATGTAAAAGAGCACGTTAAGAGTAAAGGAAAAGCTAGATAGAGAAAATGAGGTGTCTGTTGCTAATGAAATCACTCAGCTTAGATGTGGGTTGTTTGAAATAGATTTCTGTCCTCGAAATCGTATTGCAATAAATTTTTCGTCGCTTTATTCGTAATGAAAATGCATGCAAAGTCTTATACATCGTAGTTATTTTATTTTTTATATGCAATAACTCATAATAATGGCATAATGCTTTTGTAAGGATGTTTTTCATAGGAGACATTGCCAAAATGCTAATAGCGCGAATAATTTTCTGGACAAATTGTATTTCTTGCCGTGAACATCATATCCACTTGTTTGGACTGAAAATAAATTTAATTAATTTTACAGAGTTATACGTGCATTTGATACTTTAATAGAAGCGTTAATTTATAATCAAAATCTAATAATAAAATAAATAGACTTGATTTTTTTATTAAAGTAAATGAAATTAATTGACTTTATCAACAATTGATCGATGGATTTCACTTAAGTAAAGCATACTATAATTTTAAATTAAGTACAAGAAATCCGTAAAATCATTTGTACAATACTACATTAATATCAGTCTCGATACATTCATTACTATACATATATATACATATATATATGTGTGTGTGTGCGTGCGTGTGTGTGTGTGTGTGTGTGTGTGTGTGTGTGTGTGTGTGTGTGTGTGTGTGCGCGCGCGCGCGCGCGCGTGTGATATAAAATCTGAAAATTCATATTTATCCAAATATTTTTTGATGATTTTTTAAATATATAAAATTTGAGAATATTTATTAATGTTATTAAAGTTACAGGTAATTGAAAACTGAAAACTAACTAAAATAATCGTCCACCGGTTTTTCAAACAAATTTATCCAATAAATCAAGTAATACCTGCTGAAACAATTTGAATTAATATAATAAATGAGAATATTATACTAACTTAATTACTTATGAAAATGAATCTTTTAAAATGTAAATTCCAAGAACCATAAAATTCTTTAATTTTTCATTTGATAAGGAAATTATTTTCATATTTAGTTTATAAATGTTCCTTTTACATAACTGGTATTATTTAAATTATTTATAATTATAGCTTGTAATATTAAATACAGAAGGATTAAATTGCCTGCATAGATGGATAATTTGAATGACTTTAGAAATATTCTATATTTTCATCCTCTACATACATTCATCAAGGCTTTTCATTTTCTTTGTATTTAGATTTTCCTTATAACGTTCTCCAATTACATAGATTATTAATGCAAAAATATATATATATATTTTTAACCATAAAATCTAAATTAAGATGATGATTGAGGGCATAGAATTTGAATCCATTTACTAATATTATTAATGCTTAATCATCGGTGGAATATTATTATTTCTAATTGTTATTTATGTAATGTTTAATTTATCTTCCAATTTTTAACATGACGTGAGAATAAAAAAGATGTTATAATTGCGCGAAAATTTAGAGAGAATTCTTGTATTAAATTGAAAGATACGAAGACAAGAGGTGACGCGAAGAAAAAGAAAGGGAGTGAGAGAGCGAAAATAGGAATGAAAGGAGCAAAGATATATAGAGTCAGAAATATATGCATACAAGTTTATTCTTAAGGTCATTATTAATCCATTATGCGATAGGCTAAATATGGAAGATGAGTAATTACTTTAAATTAATTATCCAGCGTATGAATGAATCAACGAAAATTTCATTCGCGTAAGTACGGCAATACATATTATTTAAAAGCTTTGATAGATTAAAATAATTATTTTAGTGGCCGGTCCATTTTCGAATAATTTTTCTTTAATAAAAATAAAGATTTTTTTTTTGTCTACGTAATAACACATTATATAGACACAAGTATTTATTAACTACTTTAAAGATTTTTGAAAATTACATTTCCATAATCTTGAAATTCATTAAATTTATTATCATATTATATAAATTTTTAAGATCTCACATATATTTTAATCTACATTTTCAATAATTCTCATATCCAATGTTTTTATTATTATTAGTGTTAAATAACAATTATGAGTATGACTTTTAGTTTGAGTATAATATTAATCTCAGATGAGTATATTTAGAGAAAAAGCTATTTATATCTTCAGAGTAAATAAATTTCTAATATACTAAACGATACTTTTCTAACATTATATTTCGGTTTTTAACACGAGTGTAAAAGTAATAATTAATATTATTTGGCTATTTCTTGGAGCTATCTAGCTACCACTTAGAATAAAAATTAAAGCAACAAGAATTTAAGATCTTATTTATAAAATAATTTATTAGCCTCAAAGTAGAGGAACAACCGGATACTAATTAATGAAGCGATACGGAAGCTTAACAAACATAATATACTTACATCAATTATTCATCCATCAAAAATATGAAATATTCCATTGATCGCTCTTATAATAAAATGTAATTAATGCGCAAAGAACAAAACGTACTAAATTATAAAATGAAACACCATTAAATGTTTGTTAATTTAATTTTTTATATATTTTGAATACAATGTAACTTATTTGCAATGAACAATTTGTTTTCGCGTTATTACTGGCAATAATATAAATAACTAAATTAAATATCGATATATATATATATATAAATATGTATATGTATACATTTTATACAGCTTTTTTAACATTTTGAAAAAGAAAAAAAATTAATAAATAAAATAAATTTTATCTATCGGCAATCTTATGTAATACAAACTATACGATCAGTGCAACTACAACAATAGATCTAACGATAAACAATTTTTATATTGAATCAAATTTAATGAATTTTATGCTGTAGATAATTCTCTGCGCGAGATCAACAAAAAAAAAAGTTAAATCTTGGAGTTACGTATTTTAATTAAAGAATATTTAAGAATCGTTAATGAAATCAACTTTTATTAGTTTGAAAAGACATTTCATATTATGCTCGTTTCGTAATATTTAATGAAAATTGACTTTGATTAAAACTATATTAGCTTAAGAAGTAAATGATTTATAAGCGCTTAAAAAGATGAAAATGTAGGATAAAAGAAAGGCTTTAACGATAAACTTGTTTAATCTAAAAGGTTTCATTGATTAAAAAATCGAGTATTCCTAACAATTACTTAAGATTACAATCAAGTCTTATACTGAAGCTAATTTTTTACATTTCATTTTTTAAAAGTTGTTATTAAACTATTTCCTTTCAAAATATTCGTTCCTTAAATAAAAGGTATTAAGACAAACTTGTAGTATTCTTCTGTCTTACTTATATCAAAAGCTCACTTTATTACTTGGTAAATGAAATTAAATTAAATAACATCCCGGCCTCGAAAGATCTTTATTATTATTTAACGATAATGAAGACTTTAATTGTAAAAAAAAAGTAATACAAAATTGTACGAAGAAATTTCTTTGCCCGAATATTTGAATAACAAGAGATTCTGTAATATTTAAAAATTTATTGGACTGTTATGGGAGTTGAAAATGAATAGAAATCTCAATCTAAATTCTGGACTGAGCTTTGAAGTAATTACCTTTTTTAATTAATTGCAAACTCGAGGATCGATATTCTTTTCCCATCGCAGTGTGTGCCCCATCCATGAGGGGGGCTGCGGGCTCGCAAATTTCCGAAAATCAGTCTCACATGTATCAGTGATATACCCAGCATATTGAAAAGGGCGTCAATTCTCCCGCGCATGCAATATCGCGAAGGGGTAGGGATGCTTGGCAGCCCCCCCTCCCCCTC
>JAPYYT010002904.1:0-15093 GCA_030522565.1 Ceratosolen corneri | reverse complement strand
CCCGCCCCCGACACTCATTAATTCGACGATTGTCTTCCCATCGTTTTCTCGTTCCCCAACGCCCGTATCTTATCACAGCCACACGACTACGACGACGACGACGACGACTGCGACGACGACGACTACGACGACGACGAAGACGACGACTACAACTACGAGTACAACTACATCGACGGTAACAGCAGCTCTGGTTCTTCATAGAGACTTTGGGTTAATGGTGCTCGAGCAAGAGCGGGGCGACAAATTTATTCTAATTTCGCCTTCAGGATCAAGTTGGAGCCATAATGTGCAAAGTTATGGGAAAAGTCAAAGTTCCTTTGGATACTGCAAACATAATACGCACTCGCATTGCTTTGAAAATGATATTTTTTGAATGACTTTTATGATTTCCATGGCCTAAACGATAGTTTTTTGTCCCGCATTTGAATGACTTTGCAGAATGTTGTTTTCAATGCAACGATAAAACCGTACTAAATCTTACTAGAATAGATTTTGAAATGTCGAATTCAATTAAAAAAAAAAAGGAGGAAAAGTTTTCGAATTCGTGGGAGCACAACAAATTATTTCGTTATCATTCTCTACTTCTATGCTTAGCATTAGATTACAGGCCGTTTAGGTTACATTATTTTCTATTTTAAGTAGAAATGTTCCCCAACATCGTCTCATATCGTATTCTGACCTTAAATTTTCATATCTCGCTCGGCTACATTTTCTTTCGCTCGAAAAATATTTAAAAGCCACGTAACCAAAACTACACGCACTCCACGCTAATACGAAAATGAATTGAGAGTGGGTTACATTTGGTAGGGCGAGATTGTGAAAGAGAACGACATTTATTGGGCGTGCACACGCTGATGGAGAAGACACTAAACACGAGACTTTGAATTTAGATTATTATGCGTAATTATAAGAAGTGAGAGGGAATACACGTGATCTAGATTATAGTCTTTTGGCGGCTGCCGACGACTTCAAAGATAAGACATTCAAGCTCGCGCTTCTTTTCTATTTTTCTTGCTTTCTAAAAATACATTGCACGGAACTTACATTCTTTCTCATTAAAATATTAGTTCTCGTTCAAATTCTACGCTTCAATTGTGAGTTTTCGTATGCCTCTGAGCATGCAAAACTAAATGCATTTTTACATTTAATAAGCATACACAAATAAGATGTTACGTAAAACTTCATTTCCGTGGAAAATGAATCATCACTTACTATTTACCAATTACTTTGATTCTTAATTGACATTAGCCTGAGATACTTGGGTGATTATATATTTAGAAATTATATTCACTGTATTTCAAATATATTCACTTTTCTTATACTTGGATGCCTTATATTTGAGGAGAATACTTTCATTCGAAATTGCCCGTATAAAGCAACAACTTGAAACGAAAATAATAATAATTTAAAAAAAAATAAAATAATAATAAATCCATCTTATCATCATTGTACTTACTCTTGAACCTCACGTGTTTTTTACCTTTCAACATTTAAATGTAACGCGCATGTAAAACATTCGTATACTACGTTGGATAGAACAAAATAGAAATTATTTTCAATTTTATCGGCATTGATGCTTTAAATAGATTGTTGCGTTGAATAAAATGTATTGTGCTCTCTATTTTAGCTGCTTGTTTCAATTTTCAGCTGAAAATCATACAGTTGTCAATCAAAATCGTGCCGATACTTTGAGCTCTAATAGTTTTTTTTATCATTGAACTTAGTATGCCAAGTATCAATTATTTAGATCAACGAGAAATCGAGGACCGACATTGAGACTGACTGGTAAATTACCTATTCTTCCTGTATTGAACTGGAATGTGCCGAAAGAACAAAACAACAAAACAAGACATTAAAATTGATAATCTACACAATGCCAATTTGGCTATTTACGATACTCATACATACACATATGCCAATTTTCGGAATTAGAGTTTGACCATTCTCATCTCCTTACAGTGGATGCAATCAATTAAGTGACCTAAAGATAATCAACAATATTTTCCCCATTAGAATTAGAATTCCCCATTAGAATAGAAATCCCCAAATAGAACAAATGAAAAACAACTTTTTAAATACGTATGTATATATATAGTATGGGTTAAAAAAAAAAAGTTAATAGCAACTTCCTCACGTTAAATTTCATTATTACGTTTTAATAAGACTGAAAGCAAATATATATACACATATATATATATATATACATATATATACACGGCATCGCCTTCACATGATAGATAAACTATAAATCTGACGAGGTCAGCATCCGCGCTTATTCTTCATGAAGAAAGATCCATGATTGCGCATTCTGACATTTTCAAGCCGTGTTCCTTATCTGTTTCCGTCTATGTCCGTGGTTTTCCTCCGATTCTTTAAGAACTTTTTTTGTACACTCGGTATAAATAATGTAAGGTAGTTTTTTTTTCGTTCTATTATGAAAAAAGACTACTTACTTCACGGCTATTTTAAAGTGACTTTACAACTGGCAATTTTAACATTTTTCTCAACGATCTGTAGACAATACTTACCAATTTATTATCCATTAATATATATTTATTTATTTTATTTAGTTTTCTCACTTCTTCTTTTATACAAAGTTAATGGCACTTTGATGATTAATAGCAGCTGCCTTTATTAACTATTTTAACGTCGACTTAATTTTTGTCGGCGCTTCGCGTAGTATTTATTCCCTTTTCAGCATAATAATGGGGAGCAATACTCGAAAGTAACGCTCAAATGTATGAGAGGGCATTTACTTATATTTCTCACATTTCTAAGAGAGGCTCGTTTCCATATAATTTTCATTGCAAAAGAGTGCGTCTTTAAATTTAAAGAGAAAAAAAAAGAAAAGAACAATAACAATAATAAAAATTATTCTATTGTCGCAACGAAAAACAAGTGTACTCTCCTGAATTATTATTATTATTCTTACTGTAGCACACACACACGCGCACACTTCTCATTAATTGTCAAAGTGCAAAACCCATTCGATTGGAAATGCAATTTAGTTTTATATTAGCGCAGATTATTGGCAGTTATTTGTCAGATTGCGAGAGAGAGAGAGAGAGAGAAAAATATTCTTTTCCGTTACATCGAATACGTTGATCAGCACATTTGTTATGGCATTATGCCGAAAGTACAAAACAGGAATGAACGTGAAATAATTATCGTCTCCCGCTTGTTAAATGAAGAGCTTTCATAAGAAAACGGCTAATTTATGGGCATACATACATACGGCGCATAGTTTTCTTTTCGCGTGCGCATACTTCGGTATTTATAGAATTTAAAATTTATGCTTAGATTTAGGTGCGGTAAAAACTAATGACTTAACCATACATTGTGCGCAGTACGGATAAGTAGCGCTGAAACTTTGCAGACGCCAAACTGCAGTTACAAAGCAAGAATACGTTCATCTGTTTCTTTGAGAACTATGTGTATAAATCCCACTATCGGCACTTAATTCCACATTCATCTTGGCGTCGTTCGTCACAGCCACTAATAAGATTAATCGATACTTTACTCGCGGGTCGTGCCACTCCGTGACTCCCAACTTGGCCGGAGGCATTATTATTTTTTTATGGGGAAGGGAACGAGCTCTCATTAACATGCGGGAGTCGGGACGATGGTTATTATTTACCTTTTGGACTTGCGCAATAAAAGCGGCGTAACAGTTAAAGCTAACGAGACGAGTAATGGCGAGTCTCGGCGATTTCCAGGCGAAAGCGCATCTCCGATTAATAGCGCCTCCCATCCAAACGGACACTTTGTCATTTTAATAAGTGGATAGTGGTGAGGCCCCCCCCACCCTTGCAAAAACATTGTCACTTGGACTGCCCCGACTGGCGATCGCAAAAATTGTCGAGAAGCTTTTCTTCATATTCGCTTAGTTACGATCGGTTTCGAATTGAGCAAGAAAAGTCGTATCAACGAATGCGGAAAATTCGACAAAGGCTCGTATAAAAATCCCTTGTCAATTCTTCTCTTCAATTTTGCAGCAACCAATTGATCGCATAGATAATTGAGAAAGTGTGTCTTTGAAACTTGAAGTACTTGGTCCTTGAACTCGTTTCATGTCTTTTCATAAATACGGTGCAGCATGCATAACGCATATATTGTATTATTCACTGGCTGGTTAGAAGGTCGAAGAAACCATATGTTGCGACTGTGGTGAAATATGGCGATTTGTGATGATGGGAGGACGAGTAGGGATAAGAATTGGGGCTTACAAAATGGATTGACAAAGTGTAATGTCGATAGGGATAGGACAGACAAAATGTAATAAGGAGATTGGGGATTGAGCAAGCCCAATGGGCTGAAGCGAGTGTCTTTGTCTACCTCCAAGCGATTTAAGGAAAAACGTCGTGGCTAGGTGATCTTGATTTCCATTATGCCTTACATTATGAGAAGCTTATGAAAAACAAGGCTAGTTATCGCGAAGGGAGGAAAGGGGAGAGAAGCACGCACGATTTGCATCGGTGGGGTTATCGCGGGCGCCGATCGAGAATCGTTCCGAGTTATGTGCCTATCAAGATCCCAGCCCTGATAAATCGCGTCGGCACCCGACTCCACATGAAATTAGATAATCACGCTGACGAAAATAGATTAGCCACGAATCAATCGAGCTACGCTCCCCGGCTCCCTGCCAATATAAGCTCCCGATCAAGGGCCCCGAGGTACTTGTAAGGTGAGAATGGCCGGATGGGTGAGGATGGACCTGCACTCGGGGCTTCTCTCTCACCTAAACTCGTCGCTTTGATCGCGGAAGTGGAAGCCTGGCAACTCCTCGACTCCTTCGCGGCCGCGGATTCGAATTAGTCCTTCTCCTCCCTCGTTATCGCAACTGCCCGTGGGGTCGCTATCGTTGGTGGTGGTGGCGGCGGGGGGGATGGAGGTCGAGTGAGGTCGAGAGAATTTGCATTTTGGGCCGAGTTATGGTGATGCGGCTCCTCGAGTCACGTCCCAATTCCGAGGTGGAGAGAATGTTGTTTTAAGGGCGATGTTCTTTTTGCGGACCGAGGCGGATGGAGACTGAGAAGGTGGAGATTCGCGATGGAGAGTCGATGTAAATTGCAGGTGTTATGATTTGAAATCAACAAGAGTCGGCTGCTTCCCTCGGTGAGTTGTAGTAGCGAGTAGCTCTCGGAATAAGGGACTCGAAATAACTCGGCCGACCATTCGAAGAGATATTAAGTTTTTTTTTTTCTTCTCTTTCATTACCCGCCCCCCGTTTTTGTTTCAAATCCTCCAAGCGCTATCGTATTTTAACTTTTTTTTCTTGCTAAGAATTTTCCATTAGCATAGAATACATTGTTGGCATTTTCATGACGTATCTTATAACATTTACCCGATAACTTCTCTCCGCTGATAATATCTTTATTGTTCCAACGGTGTTGTAAATAGATTTTATTAGATTAATTAAAAATGTACCGTGTGGCTTCTCCTCATAATATATATATCGCTCCACGGCTTTGCGATCTTTATTAATGCTCACATAATTTCAAGTGGTCGCTCGTCGAGTAAAGTTTTTCCTGCTAAAATATTACTTGAAATAACACGAAAACCTTACCAAGCCCGTACAATTGCTACCATCGGTTATCTTTTGTAGACCTTTTGAAAATCCCGTTATAATCATTACCAAATTTAAACACCTTAGAGCAGGATTTTTATAGCGAATTGTTTGTAAAGTCAAGGTAGAGATTTAGTTGGATTGCTGAATTGTAATAAGAAGTAGCGTTGGACTTATAATAAGTCACATGAAATTACTAAAAATGCTCAAAATTAAAGTGACGAAAAATATGATTTTTTAACATAATTATACAGAATTTTCAGCTTTTTCATTTCGACGTTGATTTACTACTTTGAGAAAGGTAGGCTGCTATTAATAAAATATTGCTCAAGCGAATAAATCTTTGTCAAACGTATCGTAAAGTGAAGAGGAAGAAAAAAAAAATGAAAATCATTTAACTAACATTTTTTAATTGTTGGTAAAAGGAAAAAAAAATTTACAATAAATATTTTTACATTATTTTTTTAATTAAGTTGTTGAGATTTTTCTTACTTGATTTAGCCGATCAAATACAGAACTTTAATTGCCTACTTTTCCATTCCAATGATCCTACAGTTCCAATACTGTACTTTAACTTCAAATATGTTAAAATAAAGAAAATAGCTGAAAGTGTCAATCACCAAGTACAAATCCAATTCACAAATGATCTATATCTTGAGACAAGAAAAAAAAAAGAAAAAAACACTTTCATATCTGTAATATCATTTGGCCGATTTTTCATATTATCAACAAACTCTAAAAATTAATAATTAACAAAAATTGTCTTATAAAATAAATCTACTAATGAAACAAAAATAAAAAAAAAACTCAAGTCGATAAACAATCGAGAGAGTTATTTTTAAAATCATCTATCATTATTTGTCATCAAGGCTTAAATTGAGATTGCCACCATAATGTGAGAGGCGATTAAAAATTTCCAACACATACGAAATTCTGACAATTAATTTTCATTCCAAGCATTGTACAATGTTGCTGCAAAAGTACGTGCAATCTCATACAATTCTATCAGGCATGTAATATACAAGGTGTTGAAATCGCCTTTTCAATATCATAAACTTTATGCCTCGCAGCAAGAAATGAAGCATTTCATTCTCTCCAATGAATCATAAAATAAATCTCCATACAAATAACCATAAAGCAAACAAAATTACTGTCATTGCTGAGAAAGGAGGAGAAAAAGAGAGAGAGAAAAAATAATAATAATTACGAGAATGAATTCGAGACAGGCCACGCTTATTATTTCCTTTATCTCTCGGAAACGTAAATATGATTTCCTCAATCATCCAATGTCTTCCCAACCCATGCATATTCCAAGCAAATTTTTTCCTCACAAGTCCACTACACACACAACACAACAACCCCTTACATTCTTCTATACAATTCTCATTCTCGTCCATTTAGGCAAAAGTCCAAAGTTAGGCCCGTTATTTACCTCATTAATTACGATTAGGAGGCATTTTTAGTTTACAGTCAAACATCAAAGAGACGCTATTATCCTACGCTGTAAACTACATACGAACCTGCCTTTTTCAATTTTAAGCTGCCTTCACCTTATGATGATAATACAAGCATAAATTGAAAGTTATAAACTACATTCGGCCGAGTCCAGCCATTTTTAAATAAGTGCCGAAACGCAATAATACATCTACTACACACATATGGACATTCGGTTATATACATTGATATTACGAAGAGCCTACATCGATTAAAATAGAGAATAAAATTAACTAAATTAAGACCGACTCCTCGCCGAAATTTCACGTGCACTCGCACATCGTTACTCTTACGCAATTACCGCAAAAGAAATGGCAAACTTGCCACTAATCCACCGACTCTGTAAGCTCTTACAAAAACATCGCATTTGGGTGGGTGGGGGGGGGGCGGGGGGCGGGGTGGGGGGTGGAGAGGGACCGTGGAGCGGTACAGCAACTCTCTATCCGAACATCGATCGATCAATTTACGAGTGAACTGCATCTTGTCAAGCTGTGGCGAATACGGCATCCAAGCGACACACGAGTCGCTACTGAAAACTAAATTGAATCGAGGCGAGCAAACGAAATCCACCACCCGATTCCAAAAGCCAAGCTCTCGCTCGTAGTTCATTTCACACAAAAATCACTCTCCTTCTTTCCTGTACAACGCGTACCACCGCCACCTCCACCGCCGCCACCACCTCCACTCTGCCCCCCCTCTCCCTCTCTCTCTACCCCCGCTGCCCCTTTGGGCCGCGCTCGCCTATTTCAAGTCGGCCGCTCGCGCCGCTCCTGCGCATAATACAGAATATCGCACTTGCACCTTTCTCACAAAGCCTCGCCAATGCCACTACATCCCCCTTTCCTTTTCCTCTCCCTTTCACTCGAGCGAATCGTGGAGGGAGAAGAAAGGAAACGGATCGCGGCACAAAGAAGGACACGCGCGCGCCCGAGGAGAGCGAGCGGGAGAGCGAGCGGGAGAGAGCGGGAGAGTAAGAGAGAGAGAGAGAGAGAGCGGGAGAGAGAGAGCGGGAGAGTAAGAGAGTAAGAGAGAGAGAGCGAAAGAGAGCGAGTGAGAGCCGGCCACACAGGCTCATAGGTGATAGAGCCTCGCGTATGCGAGCGCGTATACGTGTGGGTAAGTGCGCGCGCGCGCGCGCGCGTACCTTTGCCGGTCGGCTCATTTCGCGAGCCGTGGCCGGCTATATATTGCGAATCCGGTTTGCAACGCGGCAACGGCAGCGGCTCGTTCCCGAGATCTATACCCATTAAAGAAAGAAAGAAAACAGGGGAGAGGAAAAGGAGCGAGGCCT
The DNA here is from genome assembly GCA_030522565.1 of Ceratosolen corneri. Taxonomy (NCBI): domain Eukaryota; kingdom Metazoa; phylum Arthropoda; class Insecta; order Hymenoptera; family Agaonidae; genus Ceratosolen; species Ceratosolen corneri. The sequence goes on along the minus strand of JAPYYT010002904.1, from coordinate 6,742 downwards.
CGTTGTAGGAGTCGAGGCAGAAGGAGGAATATAAGGAGGAAGGAAAGCGCTACGGCCACGGGGCCGCCCGTGCGTGTGCCTCGGGCGTGTTGGTGTACGTGGGCCGTCCGTCCGTCTCCGCGACGGGATATGGGCGAAAAGAAAGGTCGTAAGGAAGGAAGGTGGGAATCCTCGCGCACCTATATACACGCACGCAGGCATACCGGTCCGCGGCGTCCTCGGCGATCCTTCCTTTCTTCTTTCTTCCCCCCACCCCCTCCCCGCGGCCGTGCCGCGGGTTTCCTCTCTTTATGTGCACAGCCCGTGTGAGTGGCGAAGGTCAGCGATGCGATACAGAGGAGCCCGATGACTTGTTTCGTGGGGCGCGCGCGCGCGCGCGCGCCTGCATCTCTTTGGCTTTCGATTCGCCTCGCGTCGACACGGTAGCAGCGTCTCGCCGTGATCGGGAAACGGGCCGGGGCACCCTGGAATCCGTCCCTCGCTAACCGAGTGCCTTTAGCTACGGCTGATACGGTCATTAGCGACGGGGGCCACGTCGAAATCAGGCGTCGATATTGGCTCGGCTAATTCCTCGGACACGCGAGTCGATTCGCGAATTCGATCGATCCGATGGAATTCGCGGGCGCGGCTTTTCGCTCTTGGCTTCGTTCGACTAAGCTTAAGCTTATTATGCGCGCAGGTACCAGTTGCCTGCACATTTAGGGGAAGATTATCGCGACACTTTTACAATATTAAGCGTTGGGAGTGGTGGAATAGGCTTGGAAGAAATTGCTCTAAAGGCCGAGCGAGAACCTTAGCCTTTTATCTCAATTAAATGAATTCCTCCCGGCGTATTAGGGAATGTTGATAAGGACTCGATCGATTTATTTGAGGGGCGATTGAATTGTTTTGCCCGATTATTCCACGTCTTTTGATACACGTTCGGGCATTACGGCATCTCGCCTCCAACAACAATTGTACATTTAAGAAAACTCGAAATTTCAGAACTCATTATACGATCGTTTACTTCGAATTAATCGCATCTGATTGTATGCCTGCGCTGATCGCACACCCGCACGCGCACGCGCACGCGAATTAATCAATATTTTCGAAATAGAAAGCACCTTTCACATACAATGTCTATTATTTAATATCGCTTATCCGTAATTAGATACTAAAGCGGCTTTTAAAGATGTTCGACCACACTGAGTGTTCATGCGTTACGGAATCTCGTTAGGTCATTTAAGACTCTAAAGCTCGAGTGTACGACCGCTTTAGTGGGTTACTGGTCGGTGGTAGTAGTCCATCTAAAATCACATTTAATCTACGTGTAAAGAGCGACTTGAGAGCTGCCATAAAGCGATCCGTGGCCATAATTATGCTGCGAAGCAGGAATAACGGCAGTGGCCTTGAATACTGCCTCGATTAATTATGAATTAAGCTGACGCGCATTAAGCCGAGGAGGCCCGAGCATCTCTCGCCCTACAACACTCGCCCAGCATCCCGAATAGATCAGCGAATTAGAATTGCAGCCAACGCTGCTACTAACTGCCGACACTTTTTAGAGCATTCATTATGTAACTTCATTATTCTCCCAATTACAAGTGCATCGCAAAAACCGTCCACGCTGCATTTAGTCTACATGCACAAATCAGCATGCATAACGAGCGAGCCTCGAGATTCCACGATTAGCAAAAGAAGTCTCAAGGCAATGAAAAGGCCGTCTTCCGGCGGCCTACGCCTCTTTTTACACTAAATAAGAAAACCGCCGCAACGAGTGCCTCCGTCCTTTTCAAGAACAATCCCCCCCCACCCCACCCACCGACCTCTTACTGCCAGAGCGCATGTTCCTACGGTGCAACTAGCATCTCCGCTATTTCGAGCTCGTGATTTCATCTCGCGCTTCGGCAGGAAAAGGATAAAAGACATTCCGGCCACTCGAGGGATTCGCCGGCGATCGTTTCGCACTTTCATCCTAATGCACTGCCGCGGCTCTCCCTTTCGCTCCTCGCGCCAGTGTCGTCGTCGTCGTCGTGGTCGTCGTCATCGTCGTGGTCGTCGTCGTCGTCGTCGTCGTCTTCGTCGTCGTTCCACCTCCCAACCCCCCCGACCAGCCAACCTACGCCCCACTCCACCCACCGGCCACTTACTCGGACGGCGCTCGCTTCTGAGAAGAGCTCGAGTGCATTAATTATCGGCTTGGTACGACGAGGCTGGAAGCCGCGGGTAACGAGCCTCGGGACGGGACAAAAATGGCTCCCCTCTACCAACCCCGCGGCCGATCAACGCACAACTCCGGGCGTGCCGGTGATTATTCAGCCCGGCACGATCCAGATTGCAGAGCGAGGGAGCGACGGAGAGAGCGAGAGCGAGAGTGAGAGAGCGAGAGTGAGAGAGCGAATAAGAGAGAGAGCGAATAAGAGCGAGAGTGAGGGAGGGTGGGAGAAAATTATTATGGATTAAGGACGTCGGAGTCGCGGGAGCACAAAAAGGGGCATCGTGTGCGACGGGGGGAGGGGGGGGGGACGGCGGGCCGACGGTCACGGGCATCCCATTTCTTTTATGCTCGCCTCCTCCGAGCCTCCGCTTTTTGTTCCTCGTACCTTCCTGCCGCACCACTTTCACTCTCGTCGCGCCATGCCATGGCCTACCTCCACCTACGTCCTCGCGCGTGTGTACGTGAGCTCGCATCTTTTTTTCCCTCCTCTCGGCTCTCGGCTTTTTTTTCTCCTCCGCGAGCGTCTCTCCTTGTATCCTTTCCTCCTTGTGTACGCCTCGGCGAATAGCGATTTCTTTTCGTAAGGTTATGATTTCTTTCGATCTGATTGTGTAATGCGATGAGGTTTAAGTGGAGCTTCGTTAATACAATATGCTCGGCTCAAGCATAGAAAGGAGGTTAATTAAAGAATTGTATTCTGAAGTGATATGATGAAAGGAGATTTTTCACGACGGGTAGGCGATTGGTCGTATGGCCTCTTTGCTCGCCCTGAAAACCTAGGGAGCACCGAATTTTCCGTTTACTCGTGATTGCCCTCGAAGTTGTCATCGTCTTGGCTTTTTTTTTTTTTCTCCCAATGAGGCGCAGTCGCGTCTTATTCTTGAGAAAAACCTTTGCCCAACTTGTCCCTAATTTACGTTTTGCCGTGGCGTTCAAGAAGGGATTTTCAAGTGGGAGGTGTAGAGGGCTCCACGCCGAATGGCAATACGGGATTTGTAAATGCCATCGCCATAAAAGTTTTCTCTCGCTGCCGACTACTCGAATTAATTGAAAAAACTTGCCGCTCAATTTACTTTCAACATTCTCGATGCATCTCACTATGTCATGCAAAATGCTGTGCATAATAACACGGCCCGTGGTTCCTCCCATCTCCCGTGAACTTCCTGCCGCGGTAGTTAACGTGCAATAATTATAATACAGAGAAGGCGATAATAATGATTATAGCGTGAAAAATATACATGCAAGTAAATCGAACAATTTATTCCCCACATTACGAGACTTGACGCCAATCCCTCGTGCGCCAAGGTCTCGTCAGAGAAATTTCTCACGCCGACTGTCCGTTCTCTCTCTCACTCACTCCCTTCGAAGCCCTTGACTTTTTATTTTCCTCTTTATTTTCCTCCTTCTCTCCCCCGCTCTCCTTTCTTCTCTTTAAACATTAAATAGCGTTCTCCTCCCGGCGCACATTTATCGGCGAAAGAGATCAAATTCATTAGTATGGTCTCTTTTTCTTCGTGCGCCATATATATATTTTTCTCTCTCAATTCTCGAGCCTCCTGTACGCTATATGACTTAACACTTCTTATTAATAAGACTAGTTGAAGTGGCCTTTTCACTTTAAATTTGATTTAAACACGTTGAATGAAACACACGTCACCGCGTCTCTCGCTTATTTTTTATGCTCACGGTTTGTAAATACGAAACAACTGTGCAATTCATTAAAATAAACGATAAACTAATTTTATATTTTCTCTTACGTATACGAGCTCGAGCTAAATATGTTTTGTTCGGACTTTTTCCCGTGTTTATTTAATTAAGACATTCCACGAAAGAGTAATACTCTGGCTGTAAATTACACGTGTCTTATATATATCTGAATAGACAGGTAGTGTAAAAACACTTGTAATGTATTGGAAGACGAAGAGAAAAAAGAAAAAATTTTTATTCATTTACAGTTCACGAGTGTGAATTTATGATGGAAGAGGGAATAAGAATTTGCTCGCATTTGCCGTTCGTGCTCGTGAATTGGACGTCTGCGAAGTGAGGAATTCCGATTCTCGATTCGTACTCGGAAGAGATCCAGCGCTGCGTAACGAAATTCGCGAGAAAAATCCATAATCTAGGACAAACGCGCACAATCGAATTCGGAAAAAATGTGTTTACGCTGCGACGAGACGTAAGCTAGAAAGTGACGGGGCTGGCCCAGCAATGGCAATCGCTGCCATTTGTGCGCGAATCCCGCGACAATCGACGAGACTCCTCGCTCGACATATAAAATGCAGATGCCGATGCCTCCCGCGCACATACGCGCACTCACATTAACACGGAAAAAACAAATTCCCCGCGGGAAAGCTGGGCCAATGCACCCTGAGCAGTACCCCTAGCGACGCAGCTGAGGACGTCGCTCGTCGTCCCGACTCGACTCGACTTACCCGAGACGGAATTCCACGGCGGGGGCAGAGGGGCTCGCCGTTCCGATCGATAATTGGAAAAATTAGCCGGATTTTCTGACTATGCGCCGCTTACGCCAGCCGGGTTCTCGAAGAAATTACAGGGACGCTGATTTAGCACTTTGAAGGCCCATAATGAGGATAATTTCGCTCCCCGTTGTCTCTCTCTCTCTCTCTCCCTTCTAACCACTTCATCCACTTTCCTTCTTCCCTCCAAAGCCTTTCGGCAGATGGACTTTTAGATCTTATTGCGAGTAGCTTGGGCTTATTGTCCGAGAGAATTTGTTAATTGCGAGAGGCAATTACACATATTATTGCTTAGGCATTGGGCAGTTGCGTTGTCTCGCTTCTTATTAAAATATTGCGCCACGCCAAAGATATAATTACGACTATATTTGGCCTTCCCATTATTAACAAGAATGCCTTTAATAATGATGTGGCGAGTGTTTGTTAATAATTGCCTCTGGACGACATTTGCATAGCCGCTTGAGGGGGAGAATGAAGGAGATTTCGCATACTTCTGTGCCAATTCACGCTCGTAAAGTTCTTTCGGTGCTTTCGGGCAAACTTGCAAAATCGGCGAGATAATAATGTTACTTGATATCGCACTTGATTCCACAGCTGGTCTGCTTTGTTTCTCCCGCCTGTGCTCTTAAGATTATTTGAGCGATATTTCTGAGTGATTGTCTTTCTCGTTTTTTCTTTCTTGCTTTTTTATTCGCGTCCCCTCCGCGTACGAAGATATTATTAGCTCTCGCGCTCTTTAAATGTAATGGCTGTAAATAGTAGCCCGAGATAAGATTTGCGCTTGTAGTTCCGTATTCTCGGGCAAGCAGAGTTGGCGAATCGCGGATTATAAATCTATCGATGTCATTCTAATTTCACGAATTCATTAATTGGGGAACATATCTCTAGCCTCCTCCGTCTCTCCTCGCTCTCTTCTCAGCAGCCGAGCGATAAGGAAGTCGGACCTCGCGTCAATTTGGCGATTTCATTCAATCTTCGTGTTCTCTCTCTCTCTCTCTCTCCTCTGCCGATTCACTCGACGAAATCAATCGAGCAGCCAGGCCGCTTCGATAAACGCCACATTTTCTCGTTGCTGGGGATCGGGCTCAAGACGAATAATGCCTGTCCAAGGAGAACCTCGCCGCACTTTAGAAAGGTGGTGCTTTCCGGAAAATAAATTCACCGTTCCCGCAAAGTGTCATGCCGCAATCAAGAATATTTCCTTCTCCCTGGCCTCTCTCTCTTTTGTTCGCTATCTTTATCTCCCTCTACTCCTTTTTTCTCCGCTACTTCCCCTCTTCTTCTTCTTACCGACTAACATAGAAAGTTAGAAGGTTCGCCACAGTATATAAATCGCGAAACTTTAATAATTTTGAAGCTCCCTGCTCGCGAGAGAATATACGCCACGGTGTGTCCATAAATAATTTTCCGTTTCACAGTCAAGCTTTATAATTACACATTGCCGTGACATTTATTCCACTCTTGCAATCCTACTTTTGCTTTCTTCCCTACCTCACGAGATTTTCCACAAGATAGCGCATATCCATCAGCTATTGGCCAACATATTCGCAATCATGTAATACGTTAATAAATTGTTCGCGAGAAAATAAAAAGTAATTTACATCGTATTGCATCTTATTTGCTGCGACTCTAAGCAGCTTCGCATTTCATCGGGATTTTTCCTGCTGCCAGCGATATTTATTACCAGACTGCACTTGAGAATGTTTCGACGCACCAGTAGTGCATTATCTAACCCTATCAGAAAATTGCTTACATCATTGTAAACGAGCCGCCGTCATTTCTTCCACTTGGTCCTCTCCCTCCTTTTCTTCTCGACTCCTACTCGATTGTTTGCTCCTCACACGGCACACGACGGGCGAGCGCGACGAGCGGCCGCCAATTCGCAATCCTCCCATCGCTCCCAAGAGAATGTCAACGTCAATTCCTACGGCCAATTCGTCTAAGCAGCTTGAATTTTCCATCTCGTCGAGCGTAATGTCGTCGTTCCACCCACGCGACTTCACCGACCGCGAAAGCGCGCGCATGAACGAATATATCCAATGGCCAGTCTAACTCGATTACCTTCTCT